>NLAK01000016.1:127419-218117 GCA_002370295.1 Metschnikowia bowlesiae | reverse complement strand
TTAGAACCTGATCCGTTACCAGATCCATTAGAACCTGATCCGTTGCCAGATCCATTAGAACCTGATCCGTTACCAGATCCATTAGAGCCTGATCCGTTACCAGATCCACCGTGGGTAGTTGTGGTCACGGCTGGGGTAGGAGCGGTCGAATCGTCGGTGCATGGAATAACAACAGTGGTTCCCGAGATAACGGTGGTGGTCCATCTCTCGGTGGTGTCTTTTGAAGCGGCGTCAGTAGGTGCTGGAGCGGTCGAATCGTCGGCACATGGAATAACAACAGTGGTTCCCGAAATCACGGTGGTGGTCCATCTCTCGGTAGTGTCTTTTGTAACGGTGTCAGTGGGTGCTGGAGCGGTCGAATCGTCGGTGCATGGAAGAACAACAGTGGTTCCCGAAATCACGGTAGTGGTCCACCTCTGGGTAGTCTCTTCGGTAACAACTTCAGTGGGTGCTGGGACTGTTTCGTGGCCGTCGCATTTAGTGCATGGAATAGTAACGGTGGTTCCATGAATGACAGTTGTCATCCAGTTGGTGGTAGAGGTTTCGGTCTTGGTGACTGGGGTTGGTGCACTCTCAGAGTGGGTGGTGGTAGTGTTTGGGTAGAATCCCTGCGTCACGACGGTCACCGTGCACTCCTCAACTTCCGAACAGTCGGATGGAGTGTAAGTACCTGGGACGGTGAAGACGCTTCCAGTTGGAACAACAACTGTGGTAGTGGTGTGAACTGGAGTTCCAGAAGTAATCACCTCAACAGTGCAGGTAGCAGCATCAGAACAGTTCGATGGCGTAAAGGTACCTGGGCTTGGGTGCACGCTGTTAGTACCGTCAGTGACGGTGGTAGTAGTTGGAATTGGAGTTCCAGAAGTAATCACCTCGACAGTGCAGGTAGCAGCATCAGAACAGTTCGATGGCGTAAAGGTACCTGGGCTTGGGTGCACGCTGTTAGTACCGTCAGTGACGGTGGTAGTAGTTGGAATTGGAGTTCCAGAAGTAATCACCTCGACAGTGCAGGTAGCAGCATCAGAACAGTTCGATGGCGTAAAGGTACCTGGGCTTGGGTGCACGCTGTTAGTACCGTCAGTGACGGTGGTAGTAGTTGGAATTGGAGTTCCAGAAGTAATCACCTCGACAGTGCAGGTAGCAGCATCAGAACAGTTCGATGGCGTAAAGGTACCTGGGCTTGGGTGCACGCTATTAGTACCGTCAGTGACGGTGGTAGTAGTTGGAATTGGAGATCCAGAAGTAATCACCTCGACAGTGCAGGTAGCCGCATCAGAGCAGTCAGATGGTGTGAAAGTACCTGGAGTTGGGTGGTCACTGTTGGTAACCTCGGTGACAGTGGTAGTAATGTGACCTTCGGTAATGACCTCAATGGTACAGGTAGCAGCATCAGAGCAGTCCGATGGAGTGTAGGTACCTGGCGTTGGGTGGTCACTGTTGGTAACCTCGGTGACAGTAGTAGTAGTTGGACCTGCAGTAATGACCTCAACGGTACAAGTAGCAGCATCAGAGCAGTCCGATGGAGTGTAGGTACCTGGAGTTGGGTAGGCACTGTTGGTAACCTCAGTAACAGTAGTGGTGGTGTAGTCTTGAGTAATCACCTCAACAGTACAGGTAGCAGCATCGGAGCAGTCAGATGGGGTATAAGTACCTGGGGTTGGGTAGGCACTGTTGGTTCCTTCAGTAACAGTAGTCGTGGTTGGACCAGCAGTAATCACCTCAACGGTACAAGTAGCAGCATCAGAACAGTCCGATGGGGTGTAAGTTCCTGGGGTTGGGTAGGCGCTGTTGGTAACCTCAGTAACAGTAGTGGTGGTGTAGTCTTGGGTAATCACCTCAACAGTACAGGTAGCAGCATCAGCGCAGGCCGATGGAGTGTAGGTACCTGGAGTTGGGTAGTCGCTGTTGGTACCAGTGGAAACAGTAGTGGTAGTGGCTTCTCCACATTGTCCTTGACCAGCAGGAATTTGGTACACCATGTCAAACATATTAGACGTCGATCCAGAAGGAGCAAGGACGCTTCCGTAGAATCTCCATTGAGTCAAACGGTTGAGATAAACCAACTTGATTGGGTAGTACACGCCTGCCTCCATCGAAAACTGCAATGTGGATCCTGCAACTTCATTGAAATCTCCACTAGTCTTGGTACCGTAGTAGTCGGGGGTGTTGGTCACACTGCTCAGGGAGTCCACGCAGCAGCTGCCGGTACCACCGACGTAAACGGCGACTCCATCATCAGCACCGACGGTGATATTATAGTTGCCGGTCTCGTCAGCCCTGAAGTAACCCACAAGCTCGACCGAGAAATTGGAGGCAGTGACATCTTGGCCATAAATGGTCGCCCACTGCGGAGTGGTAACATAATTCTCTCCGCCTTGGAAAGCGATATCGGTCACGCTTTGGGCGCTGGCAAAAGAGCCACCGTTAGTCTTGTAGTCCGAGGTGAAGTAGGTTTGGAGATCTGGGATACTTTGGGCCAAGGGGAATCTGTAGAAGGTGGCGTCGAAACCCGATCTGAGATTGTCGTTGAACCGACAGCCATCAATGGCAGCAGCCACATGAGCCAAGGCTCCAAGAGCCACGTAGTTGAGTGAAGCTGGTCTCATTGTCTGAGGAGAAGAACTAGGGCAACAAGGGCCCTTTATATATTATTTACGACCATACGCGCTCGAGGGAACACCACAACAATGGTGGTATTGTGTGCAAGACATGCACATGTATCCTTAACCGTCAATGCATGCCATACTTTTGCGAAGCGGGTGCATGAGGATTGAACGCACGAGGTGGAGAAGCGCGTTAGAATTACGAGGATTCAGGCGTTTCGGCACCTGCGTCGCGGGCATGCGCCGCGCCAATGTGTATATTACCCGGGAACCTTAACCTATATGCATGAGGGTTAAGTCCGTCAAAACTTTTGGAACATGCTTAGCGCATGTTTATGCGGTAGCGCTAGAGCACTTCGAGCTATCGAAGGGCCGTCTCTTCCATGCGCCCCGCCTCCTCAGTTTCTGGGAGGGCTCATTTTGGCATACTTTGCACGACACAAGGCCACCGCTCTCCGTGTGGCGGCTGCTTCCCAATCGCTGCACGTGACTCAGACACTTGGTGACGCTGCCTTCAAATCGGGTCGGCGGGGTGTTACCAAGCCCAGCGCTTGTAGGCCAAGTGTGCGCAGCAATCTAAACAAAGTGTTCTAGTCCAGACTAAAGTAGATGATGCATAGCGCTTACGCGAAAATCAGACGACAAATGAGAGTCTTTGAGTCAAGTTCCACGCTCCCCTGCACAGAAGGGTTGATTTTTCGCGAATACCCTCACTTGTGCCCGCGCCCCCTATTCCTATCGCCACCAACAACTGCCACCAACCGCCACCAACTGCCACAATTCACAGCACTCTTTACCCGATTTGTAGGGGTGCAAGACACTCCCGGAGGGCCAGTTGTGGGGGCGAAACTTTGGCTGCCTTTTCAAACCTGCACCCGGCCAGCGAATCCAGAATAGCTACAGAAACAACAACAAGCTGCTACTGCTAGCTTCGGCATGGCGCCTAATTCAGCAAGTCCCAGCTCCGGCACCGTGAAGGACTAAAGAAGCGCGTATCAAGCCAGATAGCCGGCTAACTGGATGGAAGGAGAGGATGCACCAAGGGCAAGTTCGAGGTGCGGACACTTTGCCGACCGGCATGGAGGACGTATCCATGAACAGGCTGACTCGGGCTCGGGGCGCGAGCCACTCTGTGCAGTACGCAAAACGCGAATGGAACAAAAAGTCTCGAATAGGCAGCGAGCCATGGCAACCGTGGGGGCAAGCGGCCTGCGGGGGGCTGTGTACAGGCTGCAGCGTCCGGTTCAGGGCGTGGCACTTGCTCAAAAGGATACGAACCCAGGGGGAGGCACCGCAAAAGTCACGCATGGCCCGTCTCGAGCGGGTGGCGTTTTGCGAAGGTCAAGCCAAGCCGTTGGGATCAAGGCTTTGCTACGCATTTTCGCGCCCGCGGCCTGTTGCGAGCCACACAGTGCCGCCAAGTGGCGATGCCTGAACCCAGAGACATCGGTGCACCCGGGTATGGACGACGGCCGCATCGCCAATGTTCAAACGCAGTTTCATCGCAGTCTCGTCTGTGTGGTGTCAGATATAAAGTTTGCCCAAGGTTCGGTGCTCGGCGGCTCAAGCCTGACTGGTGGGGCACATGCGCACCGCTTAGCGCGAGCGCCTAAAGTGCCTTTCTGCGTTGCTGGGCCACGGTACATTGGCCATAAGGGGGTGAAAAATGAGGGCCGCTCCATTGAAGAATACGCATGGAACGACTATCTCAGCCATGGATTCTTGCTTCCCGATGGAGTCCTGTTCAGGTTCCAGTTGAGTCCTGTTCAGGTTCCAGTTGAGTCCTGTTCAGGTTCCAGTTGAGTCCTGTTCAGGTTCCAGTTGAGTCCTGTTCCCGTCTTTGTGCAGTCCAGTCCATTTCGGTTGTTCTGTCTTGTTCGGTCCCTTTCAATCCAGTTCCATTCCTATTGACTTCGGTTCAGTTCGGTCCAGTTCAATCCTTGTGGTTTCGTCAAAAGACATGCAACGCTATCCTAGTGACATTTGACGGTCCAGGGCTACCATGACACTCGCTTCCTGGTCACCGAGCCTTTTGTCATCTTGGTCCATGGATATTGCTTTACCAAGGTACAATCCAGGAAAATAGATAGAGGGACTGCAGAGAACGAGACCGAGGCCATAAATTTGTGCTTGGTTTGGGTGCTGACAGCGCCGAAGGAGCAACCTGGATGGTGGCATTTTCCGCCAGAGATGTCCGCTTCTATCCATGGTGATTACAAGAAAGGTCTCTGGCAAGTATTTCCTAGCATTGCGTACGGCTGAAACGGGAAGGGATGGTTCAGAACGGTTGAAATTTCCTTTGCAGTGGCTGGTGTGAAGTGGCTTTCCTGATGGCCTTCAGAAGAGACCTGCTAGTGAACTTGGGGACGTGCTTCAACCTCCGAATCATTGGGGCGGCGATGGCTCGATCTTTCGTGGCTTCAGTCTCTGTACAATCAAGGGAAATAACTCTCAAAAGTCGAAGCAAGACATCAGAGGAATTAGCAAGCGCCCAGGGATAAACTTGTGACAACATCCTTGGCCTGCGTATTGACGGAGCTTTATAGTAAGCATTTTGCATAAAGCTAGGCCTTGGCAATGCCTTTTCCTTAGCCGTTACCTACACAGCAGTACTAATGTGGTACACACTAGTGGCATACTACTACACAGTGGCATACACTACTACACAGTGGCATACACTACACAGTGACATACTACTACACAGTGGCATACTACTACACAGTGGCACACACTAATAATACGGTGCCCTAGGATTCCAGATCCAGTCCAACCAAAGGCCTTTACCCCGGCCTGGAAGGGTAGTAACGTAGTAGTAGAGTAGTAGTAGAGTAGTAGTAGAGTAGTAGTAGAGTAGTAGTAGAGTAGTAGTAGAGTAGTAGTAGAGTAGTAGTAGAGTAGTAGTAGAGCAGTAGTAGAGTAGAACTAGACATTACCAGTCCAATACAAACCCAGTATTCTGGGAAGCCCAGAAGTCAGAAAAGACTCCCAGACCAAGTGAGGTGCGAGTTGCAGACGTGGTGGTCGCTAGTCTAGGCGTAGGTTGCAAAAGACTGCAAATGAACCCGCTCTCTTCGCGCCCGTGCCATGCGCATGGCATGAGGAAAGCCACCCGTTTCAAGGTGGGGGTGGTGACCCCATGTACGGACTGTATTTTCCAAGACCACCAGGCCAAGATAGCAAATGCGGACTCATTACTCCTAGACCGGCCGGTTGCCAAGCATCGTGCACGGTGCATGGTGCATTGCGCTCTGCAAGCATGGGTGGCATCCCAAAGGGGATACTGCACTGCGTGGCTGTAAAAAGAGGATGGCCAAGCACAAACCCACATATAAAAGGACCACGCCCCGCCAGCCTCAAGGCGGCATTTTTGCCCGGTTCAAGCCCGCGCGCCACAGTGCTTCCAACAAGCCCTCTGATCACCCGCGCCGATTTGCGCCCCCATTTGCGCGCCCATTTGCCAGAGGCGTGGTTGAATTTTTCGCGCCCGTGAATGCCAAGTCGAGCGGTTCCCTATAAACATGTCACAATGGCAAAGCCGAGGGCAAAGGGCTGGGTTGCCTGAAAAAACAAGAATCCCCTATGGGGCCAGTTAAGGGACCATTTACTGTTTTCCCTTTTTTTTTTCCCCCTCTTTTCAATTTATAGTGGCGTTTCACAATTCGCAGCCTTTCGCAAAATCGGCCAAAATATCGACACTTTTGAAAACATTCCTCACTCCTTGAGCAACCACCAAATGCACAACCTCCACAAACACAAATTGCATTCAGATACTGCACAAGAAAAGGCTGCAAATACAAAGACCAAAGGAAGCTAACATAAGTAGCAATACAAAACCATCTTTCGACAGGCTCAGTGTACTACGCAAAAACTCATTGCCGCCATGGACAACGACTTTTATCCTTCTAATTCAAACAAGGAGCATCCATCCAGCGTCTTACAAATGTTTCGAAAAGAAAAGTTCAATTGGGAGCTGCAGCAATGGAATCTTAAGATATTGATCCTGGGGACCCTCACAGTGAATGCTTTTGACGAATCAGAGCCTGAGACGAACAACGGGACGTTTTCAGATTGTTCTAGCCCGGCTGGTCGCTTGCAATTGGGTAGTACACTACCCGAGGGATCTAAAGCGTCCTCAATCTAAAGCGTCCTCATACTTCATTTATTGGATCAATTAGGAAATCAAGACAAGAACACAGGTGGCTGGTCCAGTTATAGGGGGCTATCCACTGTCATGGTTCAAACACCATCAGTTTTACTCAGTTTACTGTGCGCCTTTATACATGGGTAGGGCACGACCCATCCAGGTCTGACAAGTTATATTGGTAAAGGAACTACCCAAACGAAGCTGATGTCATACATATTATATTAGTCTCGGCAACTTCAAACGATGTGTTAGTGATAACATGGACTCTGCTTGACTTGGATATGACCTGGGTGCTGGTCAGAAAACTCTCTTCTGATACCCGAGACACTTAGGTTCGTACCATTCCATAACTGATGAATCCTTTCTGGCTCAACACTTTCATTTTCTGAATGAGAAGTCAGGTGTCTCCTCTTCCAGCTCGCAATCATTGTTGTCCGATTCATCGTGAACATCGCCTGGATTTTTGCCATCACTAAAAAGCTTGTTCCACGCTTTTGCCACGTCAAAGTTGTCAAGTTCATCGTGCTCAAGCTGAGGCTCACCATTTGACCGATTTCTCGCCTCTTGCTGGCTAAGTTTATCATCCAATCCATGATGATCATCGCCTGAATTTTCACCATCGCTTGATAAGTTGTCCCCCTCTTCTGCCGAGTCCACACTGTCGCTGCAATCACCATCTTCAAACTTCTCCTCATCAGACTTCTCGTCCGTCTCATCTTCCTCGTTCTTGGAATTGCCCTCGGGCGCCGAATCCAGATCAGTGGGCTGCCCCGTTTTCCGATCGTACTTTTTGAGAACAATCTCCACTTCGAAGCAATCGTCCACCCCACCATCCAACTTGCAATTGGTTATCACGCGTGCGTTGACTGCAGCATTGTGGCACGAGCAATACTTGCCGCCTTGAAGCTTGCCATCTCGCGAGTCCAACATCAATGCCTCGGCATCTTGATGAGCACCAACGACAACAAGATCGTTCACAACGCCTGGGCGGCCAGCAGAAACTATGTTTGTTGAGATGGGGCGCCTATTTTCCAACCTGAACTCCACCGGAGGAACGTCCACTTCATGCGTTAGGATACTGAAGGAGCGGGCACGCACATCGAAAAAGGAGCTCGAGAGCGGGTGGAAAACGCCCTTGGCTTTGGCAAACAAAACGAGTGGGTGTTCCGACACGTCGCTCGGGTATACTTCACTCTCGGGCAAGGCGTACTTGGGATGCGTGGGCAAGCCATACTTGCCGTAGGGGAGAAGGTAGAGCCCCACCTCAGGGCATCCGCCACTTGTGTCCCTGATCTCGTGGACAGCGTCTTGGTCATTGGCGCACGAGTAGAACCGGGCCCCGCCCACTCTCATGCTGTCGTCAAGAGAAAAGTCATGCAGTGGCACTGAAGGTGAATGGACAAGCTTTCCATGGTCGAAGCCCACGTAGCCCGCGGATGCAGAGTCTTCGGTGGAAAGCCTCAGGCCGCTCAAGCCGATGGGCACGGGGTTGATGGCCGAGATTCCCCACAAGAGGGACTTTCTGTCCTGCGAAGGGAAAAGCGGCCTGAAGTATCCGCCAACTCTCACAAAGAGGGCCTGCGGGACGCCTTCTTCCAAGCCGGACCCACTCAAGTCGGTCTGGGCGTCGCCCAAAATCTCACCGCTTGTCTTGTCAAAAACCTTGAGGCTGACCGTTATAAGGTCACACGCTCCCAAGTCCCGGTTGGTTATTTTCTCACCAAAGTACCCGGACTCCGCGCAGCTGTGGAACTTGAACCCTTTTATACTGGAGTCCGGGTTCAACTCCCACCTAGCGGCGGGCACGGTGGGGCCTTGGGTGAGATAGGAATCCAGGAACCCCACGGCTCCGCTCGAAGTGAAGGCAAGGCCGTGATAAACGTCCACCTCCGAGGCAATGCGATTGGATGTGGCCAAAACGAGCGGGGTCTCTTCCCCAGGCCCGCCATCAGCGAATCTGAGCGGCTGATTCACCATGTTGTTTCCCAAATCTTGGAAAAAGCCCAAAGCCTTGTTTGCAAAGGCGGGGCACGCGACGAGGGCTGCGGCGAGCAAACTGGTGCTTCTCATGACGCTTTTGGATGTCCATGAAAGAGCGGCCCCTCACGGGTATTATAGTTTTCTCGCTCAGTGATGGACGCAGTCTCGACTCCAGAACCGCCTCGGTGGCGCATTCGGGAATAATGGCCATATTGTTGACAGAAAACAATGCGCATTCCGCGGGGAGTCCAGCCCAAACGCACTGGCTTAAAAGCGCTGACCAAATAGAGGCGCTGGGGCATGGTATCAAAGCCACTGCTGACCGGCTGACGGCTGACGGCTGACGTCTGACCGACTCTCTATCTTGAACCCGATTTGAAACCACAGTTGACCCTCTGAGCTTAATGGAGAATGTGTGGGTGTCTGGGGTCGTCACGAGGTACACTGGCAATGTGGGGTGACACTCAAATCGCCACATTAAGGAGGGTCAGCATGTTAATGTGCGAGATATTTCCAGACCAACAATGGGAGCCAGCTTAGCACAATGTCTCAGAAAGCCGATAATGAAGACAAGTACAAGATTAGAGACGTGAAAAAGACGGAGTCACGCCCACATTAAGCACACGGCCTGATCCTCCAGACCATGAGCACATTCAGAGACCCAAATCTGCGTAGAGGACGTTTTGTGATATTGGGCAGTTTGCTGATATAAGCGTTCTTTGACATGGGCCTGATAGGAACTGCCCTCTGACATGGGCCATATTCTGGCATGGCAAAGCTATTTTCTCCAGGCGCACCTAAATGGCTCAGTTTGTTATCTCTTGATGAATGCAATCAGGCATGCACTAAAGTTGCACTTATGCAACGTTCCGGTGGATGAAAGTGCCCCTCACTTCGGCTGTACCGTTGTCTTGTGCGTGACAGTCAAGACTGGAAGCGTCTCCAATGATGGCCCAAGCACATCCGGAAAAGCGGCTGGCCTTGTGGCTAGCTCCATTTGTCCATGATGCACTGGCTTGGGATAGTTTTCTTGGCCTTCGGGTAGACCTATTGCCCAAACCAGTTGGGCATACTGCAAACAGCCAAAGCCAAATCCGCACGCCCTCTGCAAGCCACAAGGTTCCTCTGGATTACAAGATGGCGGATATTTCAATCGACCCCGCCCACCAAAATGTTCTGGCGCATGCCAAGCCATGGAGATAGTTGCTGGCAATAGCATATTTTCAATCGGGTTAGGTGACCACCTAGCCAATGTGGAGTCCCAACGGCCACCGCTCAAAGGCGATCTGAAACACTGGATACTGGCCCATCCAGCCTCACGTACTGCAAACCGGACCCTGGAGCCAATTATAACAGCTTTAAGGCGCTGTTGTTGCGTGGGAATCTTGGGATTGTTTTAGGTGAATGCAGAATTAAAGCAGGGTTTTAGCAGATCTGGATCGGGACTGATTGCAATTCCGCACCACAGCGGGCCCCTTCGTCGCCTGTGAAAGCTGGGATTATCCGCTCTGCCTTTCTGCCTTTCCGCTCTGCCTTTCTCTGTTTCGTGTCATCCGACACCCAGGAACGGAATTTGAGCACTCACAACGGGGCTCCAATCCAACCCATGAAATACATGAGTCAAGTGATTGAGCACATGGTTGATGCATAGTTACCACTCATTGGAGCAAAGCCGAAGATCGAAAGCAGAAAGAGCCGTCAAACAACAAGGTCCGAAATCAACTGTGGCACTGACTTCGTGAAGACCCAAATACTCCGAACAGGTTTGAATTGGTGAACATCCACGATCAAGTTATGTTCTTCACCTGGCTCTCTTGGAGCTTGGCGCCGTCACTTGAATGGTATAAGAATATCGGTGTTATCAACTAGCACACGCAGCCCCAATTTTCAAGCCTCTTGAACAAACAGTACCACTGGTACCAATAAACGCTCCACGTTGGTGAGTCTCGACGTTCATACTCGACGTTCATGTCTCGACGTTCATGTTTATACCGAAAATCGACACCCAGCCGACGTCAAAACCTCACTGGTCAATTTCTTCTTCCAGTCAAGTCTTTTCAACATCTAACGCCTCCCTCGAACCCATCAACCCACTCACTCGGTTGCAAGACAGTACTAAAGAGTTGTATAAGTGATGCGAACAAGTTCTACCTGGTTGGATTTTAGGACTGGTAACACGGAAGAGAAATCCAGCGGTCTGATTGGCAAACATAGAAGCCGGGCCATGGCTTTCTTGGAGAAATTGGATGTCGGACGCCCCAACGGACGCCCAACGGACGACTCTTTTAGTATCGGAGCTCTTTCGGTGCTTTTTTTCAATGGAAAGTCAAAAGGCAACGTGTATGAACGCCCCGAGGTAGCAATAATGATGCATGAACAATACGACATTACCACGGAATGTGGACATTGGCTCAACCACCCATCGAGACGAATTTGTGGGCAGGGCAGTTAGACCATACCCTCAGCAGCCACCCTCGTGTCGTATCACACCTTTGCGCAAGCTTTTCAATACTTAGTCCGAGTGGCATTACTGAAAAGCTTGGTGTCTTACAACAGCTTGTGAAGCGAGCAGTCTGCCTTAAGAGTCGGGTGGCTTGCTTTCAAAGTCAGCCGTTTAATGTAGCAAAAGAGCAAGCCATTCATGGTCTCCTCATATAAACCAGCAGCTTTCCATGGACTCATACACTCATGTCTTTGATCAGGTGCCGCAAACCATAATCATGTGTGAAACTGGTCACGCCTGCCTCGTCCTCCCACCCAGAACATTTTAGCCGTCGACGTCACTTTGAGCGGGTTTAAATACCTGCACTAAGAGGGCTAAAGTAGCAATTGTTTTGGTCGAGAGCTATGGCGGTTTTCGGGCGTGGTACCGCTTCTCAAGTGGTTTGTATCTTTGTAGCGTTCAAGAAAGATGTATGGATAGCTTTTCAAGAAAGATGTATGGATAGCTTTTCAAGAAAGATGTATGGATAGCGTTTCAAGGTGTGGGTGTGGGCAATCGAGTAGTGCGAGTTTTAGCCTTTCTGAAAGTGTCATTGCTCAGTCTGGAGCCTTGATGGATTGAAACAAGTAGCGTCTGTTCTTAGCCGATGCTTGACAGTCCGGATTCAGTCCAGAGTCAGCTCTTAGTCAGTTCAGGGTCAGCTCTTGGTCAGTTCAGGGTCAGCTCTTGGTCAGTTCAGAGTCAGCTCTTGGTCAGTTCAGAGTCAGCTCTTGGTCAGTTCAGGGTCAACTCTTGGTCAGTTCAAAGTCAGCTCTTGGTCGTTCAGAGTCAGCTCTTGGTCAGTTCACAGTCAGTTCGTAGTCAATTTGCAGTCAGTTCGTAGTCAATTCGCAGTCAGCTCTTAGTTAGCCAGCTCTTGATTCGCAGCCAGCTCGTAGTCAATTCCTCCCTCCACAGAATAGTCACTACTCATCGCCACTCCGCAAGTTCTCTTCATAGCCGGCACAGTAAGTATCTTGGCTTGTCAAAGAAGTAGCGTCGAGGTCTTGCCCAGCGCGATTCACCACCGCCCGCTAAACGCGGCTCACGTGACTTGGCCCCTGAACACGTGACCCCCCTCCCTTCCGCGCTCGGCCGTGAAGCTACCAACACTGCCCACTCCAACACTATCAATACTATGACTGCCCAGACCATGCTCAGTTCAAGACTGGTTTTGTCCGCATTTTACCCGGTGACAATACCTTGAGAATACCATGTTCTTATTGGGCCGCCACGTGTGCCTCGGACCTCCCACGACAGCGCCTGAGATGGGACCATGCCTCCATCAACTCCAGGAGACTAAGAAATGTCATCGCTTTGGCGACAACAAACGGACTGAGGGACTGTTTCGCTACATACAGTCCTAGCAAAGGCAAATGGAAACCATATGTGTATATTGCTGAACACGTCCACACGAACTTAGCCTCGGACCACAGAATATTCAAGTTTATGGGTATGTGGGAAATGCAATACTTTGTCCGTCTCTTCGTTGAAGGTTCTTCTATTGATCTGATCCTTTGAGTTCATGAAAAAGGGTTTGCTGATGAAGAATTAAAGATGCCGGAAGAAGACTTGCCTACGTTGGTGAGGAACGTTTCAGGAAGGCAAAGATGTTCTTAAAGGCCAATTCAACCGCGAGAACTGTACACATGTGCTCAAACAGGCCCTCCGCAGACTTTTGGTGCTGCTTCACGGGCGAGTCCCAAATGTGGGGCTGGATCAAGTGGAACTGAATCATTCACACTACCGAGAAGACCCGAAGACCCCTAGCGACTGTTTTTGAAGACAAGTCGAAGCAAGCCGGTGCGCTTAGCCGGTGGACACAACAAAAGTGCTTTCAAGGAGGCGTTTGATTCGCTGGTTCTTTTTTCTCCTATTTGGTCTATTGCACCTGCACCCTGTGCAAGCCACGGGTTCTCAAACGCTTCTGATGCAAAAGAACCACGCTTTCAAAAAGAATCGCTCGAAGATGCGACGGATACTGCCCGCGGCACACGCTCTAGTGCTGACAGGACCGTGTGCCCCTGGCCGACTTCGCGGTGTTAGTGCCGTGCTCCCTTGTGTGCCAAAAGTCCGGAGACGCGAGAGGCACAACACCCAAGTTGACCCGCACAGATGTTCGTGGGTTCACAATTGCCCTGGTATGTTCACAGGATGGCTCAGTGCTGTGCAAAACTGCCCAAAATCTCGAAAACGCTCGTCAGTACTAATTTGATGATCTTGCGATACTTAGCAGGGGACAACCTCGCTAGGGCTTCATATTGTACCACTTTCATATCAGATCGTGTGCTGTTGTTGGGCCATCACAACATGTCGTCGTCATCTTGATAAGGGCAGATTCTTGTGACCAGTTGAAAACGCTGTGGCGCCGCAGGGATGCTTTTGTCTTTCGGTTGAATAGCGCCACTTCAAAGTCGCCTGAAATTGGAGCCTAGTGGGCGCCGGAGGCGTCGTTCACTCACCACAAGAATCGATCAGATGAGACACTTTATGTCTGCTTGGAAGTCTCTCTTATGGACCCATCACCCAGTCCATGCACCATGGCAGCCACAGACTGCTACGGCGACAATTTAGATGGAGCCTAAGTTTGACTATGGAGCCTAAGTTTGACTTTCAGAGCCAGAGAAGACAGCTGAGAAAAGAGCTAATCCCCGGAAAAACAGAGCCTCGAACCTCGGGAATGGGTCTGGGTTAGACACCTCAGAACTATCCTGGTGCTGGTGCAACTCCCACACAGACGGCTCAGAGCCTAAACCTAGGAAACCCGAAAAATCCATTTTTCTAGTATCTGATGCCCTTTTTATTGGTGCTAGTGCAGGGCCAAGAGTGGCCGATAAGCCAGGATTGCGACAGCGTTCGAAGATGGACGGCACACAAGCGGCGTGGGAACGTCACCAGCGTGGGGAATGTTTGTTGACATTGGTAAAGGTGCGCGAGTCCTTGTGAAACCCACTAAAACCGTACAAAGTACGCATGAACACTTGAACAGGTACAAAGTACGAATGAACACTTGAACTAATGTGCAGAAACCTCGTTTTCCCAATAGAGGATCAAGGATAGTTCAAAATTTTGCATGCAATTTCATGCCTTCGTATGGTCTCCAACCGCTTTGTTGTTGCTTCATCCATGCGGGGGGTGTGGGGGGTGAAGGAGGTTCCGCGAACGCCAGACTTTGCAGCCTTTTGCAGCCTGGTGCAGCCTTTTGCAGCCTGGTGCAGCCTGGTGTAGCGGGCGGCCGGAGGTGCTGAGCAATCATTCTACACCAGTGTCACACCTTATCTTGGGATTTTTTTATGGCGTGGACGGGAATTCAGCTATACACTACTAGGTGAAATGTCACTGAGTGAAAGAGGGAAAGCCTGGGGACAAGGCCCGCGCAACCTCCAAGAAAGGAGAGCCGGCGTAGACGTGGGGCATCGCGGAGGGTTAGCCGCACATACGCCGAAAAGGAAAACCGCGTCTGGCAGTGCGACTCGAGTCCATACCAACGGGAGTAGCCACAGGGCGAAACCCGGGCGCCATGCTTCAGCCACCGCCACCGGATGACCTCTACGGCGCTGGCATGGGGCGGGGAGCCGCGCTGGGCCCTCACCGAAGCCGGTCAAGCATGCAGAGGCCGGTCAAGCATGCAGAGGCCGGTCAAGCATGCAGAGGCCGGTCAAGCATGCAGAGGCAGGTCTCCTGGGAGTCGTCCGAGCAGAGCCCGGTGGTGCTCTCCTCGGTGCTCTCCTCGGTGCTCTCCTCGGTGCTCGGTTTCGGGTGCCGTGCTGGGTAGCGCGGGTCATGTTCAATCGCCTTCGGGTGAAGCGATGCCTGCTCCGTGATGGTTAACCGAGTGTCGCGCTCGTGTAACTGCATCGCAAGTTGAAAGGCCATGGAGTCTGTCATCCGCACATTTTCGCGCATTCTGGGTAGCGAACAACTGGGGTGTCTGCAAGCGGGATAGGGGGTAACGAAGCTTGTTTCTGAATTGGGGCCGGCTCGGTCGGAGCTGGGGGCGCTGGCGACTCTTTGTCTTGATCTTGGAAAACCAGGTCCTTGGCAAGCGCGGGCGGCGCATTCGAAGTGGCACTGGGTCCCCCGACCGGCTGGCTCACCAGGACCGCCGGGGTCTTTCTCTCTCTCTCATTCGGCGCCTTCTGGCGCTTCCACTAGTTCACACAGTCCTTGGCATAGTGCCCCACGGTGTTGCACCGAGCACATGTCTGCTTGACACACTGCCGTCTCGTGTGGCTGGTCTCGTAGCAATAGGTGCAGTAGCTCATGTCCCCCCAGAACTCGAGGCTGACGACGGAGGAGCCAGGCTCGCCCATCCCCGCAAGCGACGCGTGTGTGCCCACCGGCCCCACCAACCCCACGACTCGAGTCAATAGGGACTGCCTCTCGCCTTCGGACCCCCAGCTGCGGAAGCCTTGCCCCAGCTGCTTGTGGTAGGAAATCCAGAACTCCGGCACGGCGCCGCGCCACAAGAGCCGGAACGCCAGCCGGGCCTCGTCCTCGCTCAACAGCGCCCGCGTCGTCATTGCAAACGGCGTCCAGTCAATCATGTTGCGGCACGGCTGGTACGTGCGGCCTTGCACGCTGCGCAACCCCGGCGCATCCCTCATCATCTCCGGTGTGTAAACCACCACGATATCTCGAATATCGGAAAAGAGCTCGCCGTGATCGCTGTAGTTGGGGCACATCTCGCCCTGGCCAAAGTAGTGTTCGAACGTGCCGTGCCCAGCAAACACGCTATGCTCGCCCAAGACCCTGTCACGGTGGAGCGTCTCCACGCATACGAGGCCCACTGCCCGCGCTTCCTTATTAAACACCACCTTTACATGTTTGAACCAGTGGTGCAACACGTACGCCCGAACGAGCTTGTCGACGGCGGTGTCCGTGCGAGCCTCTGCCGTCTCTGCCTTTAGCAGATTGTACTTGGCATTCACAGTCACCCGCATGTCGTCAATGTACTTCCAGATCACCGCCGGCGCAAACTTGCACTCGTCGTCGTTGAGCCGGCGGTGCCCGTCTGGCTGGAGCAGGAACCCGTTGTACACCCCGCCCACCTTGTGCGCCATGAGCTGGCACGCTGCCAGTCGAGGTATCCTCTTCAATGCCGCCAAGGCTTTGGTTTGCATGGGCTTGCTCAAGCCGTGGAAAAAGCGCGCCACCATGTGCTCTCGAAGCAAGGCTTCGGCCAAGTTGAAACTCTGATTCTCTGTTCCGCTGGGGTTGGTGCCTGGAGGGCTCATATTGAGGTGTAGCGTCCATGGGGGCGAGCTGGGCTTTATATATTGCCTCGTTCATGCACCTGCACCGCGCGCTGTTTCATCGCTGCCGCCGCAGCTTGCAGAAACGGCTCTTGGAGGGTGCTGCCTGTTGGAATGTGAGAATCGGGCACTGCATGATGACTGTATACAGATGAAACAATGGTTGAAGGGGATGACGACCTAAGTCGTGTGCGCACAAGAGCTTAGTTGGAAGGAATTAAACAATGTTTATCCCTATACCTCCCGATTGAGCGGTCTTAATGACGACGGTGCGGCCCCACAGGGCTGCAGCTAGTGAAGGCCGCTTTGCAGTATTCCAGGAAGGGACTGCCGTCCCAAGAAGAGGGATCAGACAAGCAAGCAGATCTTAGTACTATTGACAATATACGATATAAGAGATGACTACAGAAGTTCCCCAATTGAAGAAGTTGTTAGCAGACAACTTGAAAACTGTACCGCCTGCCTGCCTGCCTGCCTGCCTGCCAGACTGCCAGTGTGCGGCACTTGAAACATCGCGCATCCCCCACGCCCCCTCCCATCTCTAAGAGGGGAGTATGCTTTTACAGACAATGAATCTATAAATGTGGGGGCTTGGAGAAAACCGCCATTGCACCACAACTTTGGTTAAAAACCCCAAGTAGAGGGCATTAAAGTGGGCGCATAAAGTAGCCGCGGTTGCAGAAGGGTTACTGGTAGAGTCGCTCAAGAATCGGTCTCGCGCTTATCGCAGAAGCGTGCGCGCCACAAAAGTCTTCGAACGGCCATCGATACATCGGGGACTTAGGCGGTGTGCGACCACTTAGGCGATGTGCGACCACTTAGGCGGTGTGCGACCACTTAGGCGATGTGCGACCACTTAGACGGTGTGGGACCAATTTGGTGCTCATGGGATTGGTTGCCGCACGGACGCGGTCACGAACTCAGGCTCATGCGAGTGAGGTGGGCGCGGCAAAGCTTTGTTGTCAAAGGTTATGACAGTGCATATGAAATTCGGTTAGACCTTCCCCAATATCATTGAACATCGCCAATTTGAAGAAATATCACAGGTCATCCAATGAACATGCTCAGGTATCAACATTTGATACTGGCTCCAGCCTGGGTACACAAGCCAGCAGCTCCACTTCAGTTCGGCCATCTGTCAAGCGTAAACACATGGTAAAGCCAGTGGCCTGAAGCACCACGCAGCTTGACTTCCGCTTGGACTCACGAGGGATGATTTTGTTTCTCAATGTTCCAGTGCAACAGCCAGTGCAACAGCCAGTGCAACAGCCAGTGCAACAGCCAGTGCAACAGCCAGTGCAACAGCCAGTGCAACAGCCAGTGCAACAGCCATAAATGCAAAGCCATCCCCGAACCAAAGTTCGCTGCCTTTTGGTCTGAGATATAAAGCTGTTGGGGGACAATGTAAGTCGGTCGGAGATTTTGGCGTGTCCGATAGAGCACATGAATCTAACGCACAGCAGATGTTCCCTGTGATTTCGAACAGACTTTTGGGAGGCTTTTGCAGAATCGCCAGAGCCAAGAACATCGTTTTTTCGGAAGCCGATGGAAACATACACCTTCTTAATTGGACTGGTGTTGCACCTGTTGTTGCACCTGTTCAGGAGTAAACCTGACAATACCCAAGATTGCAAGGGACTGTTTGAGGCCCCACCCGTCGGCTTATCACGGTTAACTTTACCCTGCCAGGTGGATGTATGGCCAGATTGAAACGTTTTGACCTGCCCACTTAAGAGATTTTTGCTATGATTGCCGTTAATTCACTGCCGGCCACAAATTCATCCAGAGCCAGGAATATTTCCATGTCGCTGGCGTTGCTTCCGGGCGCCCGTCCGATCAGAAGAATGAAAGCGCATGACCGTTCAAAGGCTTCTGGAAGGCTGCTCATGCGCCAGTGTAGGCGATTTTTCTGTCCAACTTCAAAGAGTCGGCAAGTGCCAGCGCTTCAGCACAGACCCGAAATGTTCGTTGTAAGGGAGTAGGAAAATGTCGACATCGAAACAGTTTTTAGTAGGGATGGAGGTATTTGTATTGACGATCCAATGCTGTGGTTCACCGAAGACCTCACAAGAGGAAAAAGGGAGGTTTTGCACGCTCATGTCATTTCCCAACATCAATAGGGCGGGATTGCTTGTAGGCCCGTAGATCAAGCCATTGTGGAACGACACAAAGCCAGGAGCCGCTTCACTTGTAGAGATAGCGTAGTTGTCCACTAGCATAAAGTACACTGGGAAGGCCTCTTGAGCACGGGCCAAGACCAGCAACTCCACACCATCGACGCTGTATTGTATCTGTGAGAGCGGCACGAAGGTGCCATTGAGCCTGGCGAAGAACACCAATGGCAGGTACGGAAACACTGCCGGGTGGTGAGATTCTGCAACGAGCGGCCGCGGCGCTTTGTTGGCGGCATCATCTGAGGTGTTCAAAGGCATGAGGTAGACGTCCACGTCGAAGCAAGAAGGGATGTCTTGCCGTAGGAGGCGATCACGTTCAAAGAGGAGTTTGGGAGCCTGCAAGACACAAAGGCATGGCCAGCCGCCCTCATGGAGTCATCCAAAAGTAGGCGAGAATGAAACACTGTGGGACCAAAGGAGAAGATGGTGGGGAAGAAGCCTGCATTGCCCGGGTGGCCGTGGGCTAGGCCGGCATACTGGGATTGATAAGTGAACGCCACAGCGGAGCGCAGCAGGTCCCCCCAAACCAAAAACGTGGTGTAACCAAAAACATGGAGTAACCAAAAACGTGGTGTTTGATTTGTCGTCACCCAATCTTCCCGAAAGAGGCACCATGGAGTGGTTGAGTTTGACGTGGAACACCAACGGGGAGTGAGCCACTGTAAACACAGCAGCACCAACGAAGGCAAACGCAGCCCAATGACGGGGTTCATAGCAAATGACATGGCCATGCTGGGCCGGAGCACATGGCATTTAAACAGCCCGGCCGCACCCCGGGCGCACTGTCTGTGGGATAGCCCAGCCACGCGTCATGCGATCTGGTCATTCACCCGGTCGATGGGGCCATGCCGTGAGAATTTGTCACTCTGATCCGTTGGGGCATCTCATTTCGCAGGTTCCCTTGGCAGCAGCCTCATAAGAAAGGCGTGGGCTGCACAGCCGTGAATGGAAAACCACGGATTTTATGGCTAATGGATTCTATGGATAATGGATTTTATGGATAATGGATTTTATGGCTAATGGATTTCATGGATAATGGATTTCATGGATAATGGATTTCATGGATGATGGATTTTATGGATAATGGATTTTATGGATAATGCATTTTATGGATAATGCATTTTATGGATAATGCATTTCATGGATAATGGATTTTATGGATAATGGATTTCATGGATAATGGGGAGTGGTAATTCCGGCGACAATTTGCGCCTAAACTTTCGGTTTGGGTTGGCCTAAACAAGAGTCAGCTCCAGCAATTTGGCTTTAAAAGACAGACACACTCCTGCAGGCCAGCAGGAGCAAGTGAACGGGTAGAGGCGGCGGGTGGCGGGCCAGACACGTGCAAGTTTGCAGACAGACCATCGACGGCATTGATAGGAAAAGCGAACGCGGCCTTGATTTCGTGGGGCAGCATTCTTGGGCCATTAGGGGCATTCGCGACTTGTCATTTGGCAGCCAAAAAAGCCTGGGGATGGCGGGCCATTTATAGCCGGGTGCGCGACCCGCGGACTGCATGCGCCGGTAGGGGGTGGCACAGAGGCAGAGGAGCTGGGGCGGTGGGCCTTTGGATTCGGGTTGGTTTGTGCTCATTTTGGGTTGGCTTCTGCTCTGGGTTGGCTTCTGCTCTGGGTTTTGAGCCTTGGGTTTCCTATTGCGGTTTTGGGTTTTTAAGGTGTCCTGGTGGTGCTCGCGTTCCTGCCCTACATAGACAGAATGTTTCAGACCGCTGAGGCATGGACCCATTTGGACAACTACAAACCACCAATTCAGCAAACCCAGCAGTCCTATACCTGCACATACGAACAAGGCCTACTAGGTCAAACGTGCAAATCCATGTTTTAGATTGCAAGGCGGCTACAGCACATAAGAAAAGCATCAGATTCAGGTAACTAAGGTTCTGATTGGTCGGATCAAAGGTTAGCGGTGGCTAACGCCGACGCCCGGACGGGCCGGGCATGGAACTATGGAAAATCAAACCAAGAAAGCAACAAGAGCGAAGAGATAGGGGCGGTTCCGTGGTGCGCCATTGGCGTACGAGGCACGGGTGGTGCTTGTGAGCACGTGGGTGGCGTGCACTTCCATACCAAGTCCGGATTGGGCTATGAGTGGGTTTGAGGGGGGATCTTTGAGGGTGAGCCGGTCTTTCAGGATCGGTTCTTTCAGGATCGGGTCTTTCAGGATCGGGTCTTTCAGGATCGGTTCTTTCAGGATCGGGTCTTTCAGGATCGGGTCTTTCAGGATGAGCCCGTCTTTTTCGGTGGCGTTCACTTCGCCCAGATCTTGCTGTACAATATGTCCAGCAACTAGCTCTAAACTAGGTGCCTTTTCTGGACTGAGTTCTTTTTCCGGAATCGACTCTCCTGGACTGATTCCCTTCTCCGGAGTCAGCTCCTCAGGAACTGGTTCCCTCTCTGCACCCAAGTCAGGATCCCCCCTCTCGGGCACCCATTCTTTTACCAAAGCATCTTTGGGTCTGGCAGCAAGTGCCACATGGCTTTCTTCATGCACAGAATCATAAATGTCCTTATTTGGACTGCCGACGGCCCCAAAACGAGAAAGAGGCTCGGCAGTTTCCGTGGGTCCGGCAGTGGAGAGGAGGGCGGACTCTAACCCGTGTTGTTTGGACATTATGGACTCCGTCTCGCCAACAATGCACATTCCAGACACGGTCAAGGATGTGGCGCTGGTCACCGTCACGGTGGATGCGTGGCACACCTTACCACACACCGTGACCGTCAAGGTGGTCCTAGTGGGGCAGTATGTGGAAAAGTCGGTATAAGTGTTCCATACAATGGACCTGGAGCCGTCGCCACAACCGGCGCAACCTGAAACAGGAGGGTCATGTGGAATAGTGGCTTGTGCATTTGACACTGACAAACTGGACAAGCCAGACACCAGAAGCACTGGCTGTTTGGATAACATGACAGCGGACGAGGCCTGCCCAGGGCCAATTCTTGTTGGGGCCAGTTCCTCAGCCCCTCCCGAATCAGATGATGTCCGGGCCTTGGTGGAGAAGAATGTCATGGCTGAAGCACCCGGCCGTAAGCTTTCAGGAGGAGCAGCTATGGAGGATATGGTCGGGGTAGCTTCCACATCTCCGGGGCCTATAGATGCTTTCCTGGGGGCCCTAGACTCTTGCACAAGGCCCGAAACTGAGCCATACGCAGGAGCCGGAATATTGGCAAAGGCCGAAACAGTGGAAGAGGCTGGAACAGTGGAAGAGGCCGGAACAGTGGCAGAGGAGGTCGTCTCGGGGACATCCACTGGAGCCGCCAAAGCTTTGCTCAGGCACTCAGAAACATCCAGGCATGGCAAAGCTTCGCTCGGCTTTCTGGTGGCGTGAGTCTGCACATCATTAGCAGACAGTCTCGGCTCGGTTGGCTGGTCCGAGAAGTCCTCTAGCAGAGCGTTTGGAGATGGAGCATGCAAGCGGGCAGAGCCGGCCCTGGAATCAGCCGCGTCTGATGTGGGAGCTGCAGAGGCGCCGGAAGAGAAAGGACCCCGGGCGGTGTTCGAGGGCTGAACCATGCTGGAGCCAGACAAAGAGCCGGAAGAGGAGCCAGAAGAGGAGCCAGAAATGGCCGAAGCACTTGAAAATTCCCAACGCTCCAAAGTTGACGAGCGCAAGAGCCATTGGTCCGGGGAAACTGCAGGCTCGAAAGTGTTTGCAGTATCAACATGTTCGGAACCACTGGGAGCAGAAACCTCGCTTACACTCGTTGTGATAGGGTGGAAAGAGCCAAGAGGTCCTTGCGACTTCAAAAAAGCATCTTCAACTCTCGAATGAGAGGCAAGCGAATGATCTGGTGCTGGACCAGAAAGAGGTGAGCTCGAGGAGGACAATGAAGAGCCAGAGGACTTTGCAAAAGACACAGGGGAGCCAGAACCTGGCAAATCAACCGGTCCACACCCCCCAGAGGAGCATGGTCCCGAGTCGTTAGAAGGGCCAAGCCGGCTGGAAGGGGGCTCCCACAGCCCCGAGCTTTTTGAAGTGAAGGTCATGGGAGTGCCCGGATTTCGGACATTCCCTGAGGCTCGTTCGGCAAAGAGGGCCGCTGAAGAAGCTTTCGCAGTCGACTGGTTTTGGCCCGAGGTTTGTGAGGCCAAGTGGGGGCTGGCGGAGTCCAAAAAAGATGTCTTGGTTAATGTCGATGAGGCAAAAAGTTGAGTCTCAGCAACGAGGGTTTCCAAAACACCAGGGCTTTTCGAGATCAAAGGCCCAACAAATTCGATTGAGGCGGGAGTTTCCAGGATGGATTTGGATAAGGATGCATCACCTGTCTCTCGGAAGCCCGACATTATCGTATTTGATAAGTCCCCAGAGTTATTTTTCTCGGATAAGAAAGCCGCTGGACTAGACTTGGAGTGTGCAGCCACATGCAGACTGAAGGGGGACAACGAGGGTCGGTCACTCAGAATGACCCGGTATGTTGTGTCTGAAGTGGAGGCGACTGTCAAAGACGGAAAGGGGGCCGTAATCAGGGCCGACAGGGTTAATTTGGACACGAAAGAAGGCGTCCAAGAGACTGCTGTTTCATTGGGAGATAAAGTGGAGACCGAGGATGGTGTGACCAGAGACAATGAGATCAAGGATGGTGAGATCGAGGATGGTGTGACCAAGGACAGTGAGACCAAGGACAGTGAGAATGGAGACAGTGAGACCGAGGACAGTGAGACCGAGGAAAGTGAGACCGAGGAAGACAAATCAGTCCTTGTAATCTCGCGGGAAGGCAAAGCTGATGTGGAAGAAGGTCCCAAAACGAGACCTGAAGTGCTCGAGGCGGACAAAGACAAGGTCTCATAAGTCCAAAACAAGGCTAGAGGCCGCGAGATGTGACTAGAGCCCGGAGCATAAAAAAGAGCCAGGCTAGAACGCGACAAACCGGAGGTGCTCATACCTTTTGAATTAGGGGAGGCCCGAGCGACCAAAGAGCCCGAAACGGAAAGGAGAGAGCCAGAACTGGATTCAGGCAGGCCGGACACAAAAGACTGGGCCAGTATTGGAAATAAAGCATCCGAAATCCTCAAAGCCAGTGGCCCGGGAACTTCCGAAACCAGAGTATTGAGCCGTTCCGATCTATTGGAAACAAGGGCCGCTTTTGAAGGCGAAGATGGGGCGATGCTTGAGGATGAAAGTTCGACCGAGGCCAACTCTGTCCCCTTCAAAACCAAAGAAGTGGGTGACACTGACACCACTGTCAAGCTGGGGTGAGACATTTCCTCCGCGGTTGAATGGACTGAAGCGCCCAAGTCTGAAGTGCCCGGGATTGAGTGGGTCCTAGTTGAAACAGAAGTGTCTGTCGCCGCAGAGAGCTCTCCAGTCAGGTCAGAGACCGAGTCCACAGAGACCGAGTCGAAGATCGAAACCTTCGGAACTGAAAAAGAAGCATTAGTCCAGCTCAAGGATAACCCATCAGAAATTAAAGACCCACTGGGAGTCAAAATGTCTGGGACAGTCGAGGCGGCCGAGAGGGGCAAGGACGAAGCAGATAATCCAGACAATGAGCGTGACGAAGAAATCGGGATTGCGGAACCCTGACCCCGTGCTCGCGCCATGCTCGATGCAAGCGATCCCGAACCATCATTCTCTGAGAAAAGGCCAGTTTGCAGGCTGCTTGCTTCATGGACCGACGACGCAGGGCTCGAGGCAGACCCCAAAACCAGAGTCATTCCTGGGGGTTTGAGGCTCGGCTTGCTAGGACTTGCCGAAATGGGGCTAGGACTAGACCCAGGCATGGAAACATCCCGGACCAAAGGGCTGACGGAAGGCGATTCTCCAGCAAGCGACCGCACCGAGCCCGAGGTTGAACCATGGCTGAAACTGTCTGGTATGCGGCCATGAGAAAGAGAATTGTCTCGCAAAGATGGTGAGTACGCCTCACTTGGCACGTCTAAGGGGGATGGAATCTCTGGGAGAACTGAAAGATGATTCTCTGGCATCACCGGAATGTGTATCGCTGCTGGAATCTTCGAAGAAGCCAGCGGAGAAACTTGGGATTTCAAAAAGAACGACATGGAGCTGCCTTGAATCGAACCACGCCATACCGAATGACCTGCAGTCGCAAATAAAGCTCTGGAGGCATTCCAAAAGGGCGCATGAGATTCGGGCATAGACGGGAAGGCTGTGCCCGACCCAACTGTTCTGGAGGATCCATGTTCCGATGTGTTGGACCATGGGGTTGGCTGGCTCGAGTCAGTCCGGCTGGGAAGATCAGATCCTTCCATGACAGCCGATTGAGAGAGAGTCTCGCGGGCCATGCCATCAGAAACAGGGGTCAAAATGTCCATGCCCGAGGGTGCAAACGGCCCAGAATCCGAGAATTTGGAAGATCCTTTGGCAGCCATCGAAATCAAGGCACTGGAAGTTTCATCAGGAGATCCTGGCACTTGTGATGTATCCGAGGGAAGCCACGGAAGCAGGCTCGGTGCATCCAGAAAACCCAGGGCAGTCGGAAAACCCAGGGCAATCAGAAAACCCAGTGCAGTCAGAAAACCCAGGGCAATCAGAAAACCCAGGGCAGTCAGAAAACCCAGGGCAGTCAGAAAACCTAGGGCAGTCGGAGACAGATCTGGAACCGACGGTGGAAAAGACAGCCTGTCCAATGGGACAGACCTCTCCGAGTTGAAATAGCCCGGCCCGCTTGGGACGGAACCACGGAGGCTGCTAGACCCGCTATGCCTAGCCAATGGTGCAGGGCCTTGGCTCTTTGTCATCAAAGCAGAGGCCTGCGAAATGCTCGAAACATGGACCCTGGAAGTCCCTGCGTGGCCCAACTCCGGAGAGCTAGCAGAGGCTCTAGAGGGACTGGAGGAGCCACCCATAGAAGGGAGGGAGCCGTTTTTGGTGGACAAAGACCAGCTAGGTGAAGCAGAGGCCCCGCCCGCCACTCTGCCAAGGGAAGATACAGGCTGGGGCAGTTTTCCAGCCGACCACACCTCCTCATGAGACGCAGGCAGAGGCAACTCCGAGGCCATGCTATAGAGACTAGGAGAGTCTGGTGTTTTGGAAGAAAAGGCGTCCGAGGTTTCCGATAAAGTACCTGACAAAGCCGATGTACCTGATGAAGCATCCCGAGTACTTAGCAACAAAGCAGTGCCAGGCTTTGAAGGCCCTGCAAATGAAAGCATAGGCACTGCAGACAGCAATGTGGTATGTGACCGAGAGCACACCTCAGAACAATTCGATACAGACAATGTGGTGTGTGACCTTGGGGTGGCTGGTGGAGCATCTGGCGATGGAGTGGAAGGGCTCCCGAGACTGTCTGATGCAAGACCCGAAATTTCAGACAATGCGGCATGCATAGTTGCTGGGATGGATTCCAGGGACAGAGCAGCCAATGACGGATGCGACTCTGGGAACCTTAAAGACACTGCGGGAAAGGATTCAGACAAAGCTGTGGAAGATAAAGCAGAAGACACAGCTGGAGGGAAAAAAGCGACAGATGAAGCTCCTGAAAAGACCCGCAGTGAAGAAGCGGGAAAGGTGCTCGTGGAGCCCCGCAGTGAAGAAGCGGAAAAGGTGCTTGTGGAGCCCCGCAGTGAAGAAGCGGGAAAGGTGCTCATGGAGCCGGTGTGGGCAGCATCAGAGGCCCCAAGGGAGGCCGCAATGGAAGCTCCGGCCGCGGATCCAGCTGGGCTTAGCAAGGCCGCTTCAATAGGCAGATTGCTTGAGTGATTGAGAGCGGAAGCAGCTGCTGAGCCGGCACTTGTTTTCGGCAAGGGGTTCCACTTCCCCGTCGTGCTAGAGCGTGCGCTCGAAATAGACACAACGGACAAATTGCTGGGTGTTTCAGCCGTGGAGCTGCTAGAACCAGGGAGTAAGCTGGTTTCTGTGGATGTAGCCGAAGCAAAGACCAAGGAGCTTTCGGTCAAAGAACTTCCAGTGGACCTTCCAGTGGACCTTCCAGTCGACCTTCCAGTGGACCTTCCACTCAAAGTAGTCAGAAATCTTTCAGTCAATGGGCTGATTGAAGATGAAGCATTGGCCGGACGGCTATTGCCTGCAGTCAAGCTCCTGGCCAACAAGTCGGAGCAGTTTGATCCAGAAATTTCATCCGAAGCAAAAGTCTCGCTTCCGCCGCCAGCAGATTGAGTAGAGGACTCTCTTTCTCCAGACCCATAGGCTCCTGAAGCACGGGAGAAAAACGCCGATTCTGAGGTTCTGGAAACTGCAGGAATAGAGGCTTCGGTGCTCCACGAGTCACGTGCAATGGGAACGGACTCAACGGAATCTGAACTTGCACCGGTTCCATGGGAGAGGGCCAATCCCTGTCCTGAAGTTCTGGCCAAAGAGCTGGGTTTTCGGGAAAGTCCCAGGGCCAAGATTGAGGACTTTTCTGCCCTCGAAAGTGGTGAGGAGTGCCAAATCTCAGACGTGTCTCCCACAGATCCTGAAGGTGGCGGTGAAGGGGAAGATGTGAAAGGTGGAGATCTGAGGTCAGATGCGGTGGTTATTGAAGCAGACAGTAAGGAGGGCACTGAGCTGGGGAGTGAACTGGACAGTGGGGACAGTGACATGGACAGTGACAACACTGAAGTGGGCACTGAACTTGGTGCTGCACTAGACAATTGTCTGGACTGTGAAGTGGACACCGCGCTGGAAACTGGACTGGATTCTCCACTAAACACTGAAGCGAGCATTGGGATGGACACATCAGGGGATACCTCAATGGATACTTTATTGAATACCAAACTTGGCATTAAACTGGACAGCAAAGCAGCCGTGAGTGAGCTGGACATGGTTGGAAGGGAGCCGGTTGGAAGGGAGCCGGTTGGTTCAACGAAAGAGACTTCACTGGAGCCATTTTTGAGCCTGGAAAACACGCTTGGAGCAAGTGACCCATGCCCCAGGAGAGTACTGGGGCCCGTGTGGACCTGGACAGGGCTGGAATCCGAGCCGGACCTTGAAGTGCCTAATGACGGAGAGAAGGACCCGTAGGAGCTTGAAGTCAATGGCAAAACGGGCAAAGCGGGCTCTTGTGGCTTTCCAGAGGCATTCTGGGAAGAGGGCTTCGTAGCACCGCTCACTGCGGCAGACAACATGACCGACACTTTCGAGGTCGAAATGTTCGAAGACCAAGGCAGAGTGAGGGAGCCCGCCAAAGTGTCGTGCCTAGCCGAAGGAGACTCGCTTTGGACAGGCCTTTCGTTGGACGACCACTGGCTCAAGTTGCCCCAGGTTCTGGAGGGCTGGAAATCAGAAGAGATCCCAGGCAAGGTGGACAAGGCCGAATCAGTGGACACAGAAACTGACGAAATGGTAGTTGTGTTCCCAGGCCGCAAACCGGGCACCGTTAATGGCGACACAATACTCTTGGAGGAGTCACCCACGGACCAGGAGCCATGATAGCCAGAATAATTTGCGGCACGAGATCTGGAAGAATGCAAACCAGAAGCATTTGTAAGTGACACGCCAGAAACCCTAGGGGTCCAATGCAGAGGCCCGGCCGATTTTGCTTCCCCAGGGTCCACCACTTTGACACTTTTCCCGGACGAAGCACCCAGCCAATTCGTGGACAAACTAGAGAGGGGGATGGACAAAGTCCCGGCGTGGGCTGAAAGAGCGGGAGTTGGGCCTGTCTTTCCTGAAACTGTGGAGTGTGGCGGCGAAAAGGTTGAGTTAGCAGGGTGTTTCAGGGCATCTGGAAGTCGGGAAAGCGATAGGGCAGAAGCGAAGGTTCGCTGAGAAAGGAAAGACGAGGGCAAAAGCGGTCTGGAGGAGAACTGTTTCGACACGTTCAAATTAGACCAAGGCCCCCGAATTTGTGGCGGAGCGGTCGTTGAAGAACCGGCGTTTTGGCCACCAGAGTTATTGGCGGGGCTCGCCGGGGGGACTGGCATGGAAGTCGTCGGGGACAAACGAGAGGAAAGATGGGTGGCCACCGAAGCCTGCGAAGCCAAGGAGATGGCCAGACGGGACCCTGGGCCGGATTCTGCAGGGATGGAGACATTCCAAGCGGGAGAATAGGCTGGCGGTCCATATGGAGAGGGCCATTGCGTTTCCTTGGAGGCAGATTCGGACAAGCTGGCGTGGTCCCACGAGATGAGACCAGGGGAGTGGCTCGCTGTCGAACCCTCAGCAGACGTCCACATACGGGAACTGTTCCAGGATGCCAGCCCCGAAAAGCGCCCAGAAGACAGAATTGAGCCATATTTGCGTACGGCCAATTCCGATGCAGAGGGTTCGGCTGAAACAGGCAAGGCAAAAGATTCAGGCGCCCAGGGAGTCACACTAGACCTGTTGGAGAGCGAAACGCCCAAAACCGAAGCCAGACGGGAGTCGAAACGGGAAGCGGAAATGGGCGCAGACGGTCCAGATGACTGCTTTCTTCCCGAGCTGCTCATAACAAAAGAGACCGACAAGTGTGATGCATTCGGCTCGTCACTAGAGACATTCACAAAGGATCTTCCCGAGCGAGATGACGCGGACATGGGCATTTGAGCCGGCGTTTCAAAGGCTGTTTCGAACATTGAGGAGCCGGTTTCAAACATTGGGGAACCAGTTTCAGTATACCTAGTCGAGACAGTCGCCGTAATGTTGGCCAAGTTCCAGCTGGGCCCTTTGGAAGAGGCAAGACTGAAAAAATCCGGCTGGTGAGGGCCAGGCGCCTCAGAGAATTCCGCTTGACTCCACAAGCCGGGCCGTGAATCTGTATTGGTGGCTCTCAAAGAGATTCGGCTAGAATCGTTCATGGAAACATTCGACACGGGTCTGGCTGACAGTGTAAGTCCCAGGACTGAACTTCTGGAAGAAAAGTATCCACCAGAGGAGATGGTCGAAGCGGCAGGCCTGGATGGAGGAAAGCTCGACTTGTTGAAAGCCCCCGAACCCTGGACCAACGACTGGGAGCCCGAAAACCTCAGGTCCTTAAAGCTCCAAGAGCTGTAGCTGGCGGAGGGCTGAAATGTGTGGATAGAGCTAGATGGTGCAGTGGTCATAGAGACATTTTTGAAAGCCCCAAAGTCTGCGGAGAGCCCATCAGAAGTCACAGGACCCTTTGAAGCCATACCATTCAGGGAAGTCCAGAAAGTGGAAGAGCCAAGGGGCCTTCCAGAACGGCTCTCAGGAGCCCGCGTGGACACACTAGACCCATTGCCCCAAAGCCCGGATGTCCGGTTGTTTGAGGCTGTCGAGTCAACCATCGAAAGGTGTGTTTTAGACAGGTATGGTTTGACTGAACCAGTGGAACTGGACATTTCCCCGTCACTGAAAACATGGGGTTTTTGTGAGTGGGCCGAAACTTTGGGCACGGCAGATCGATTCAGCGTAAAAGAGGGACCCCCGGAGAATTCCGAGACAGTTTCCAGTATGGAAGAATCCAGGTCTGAGGTTCCAAAAGCGTAGGTAATAGCGCTTGACGAATGATCAGCAGAGGACAGGGCAAGTCCTGAGGGGCTGAGAAAGGACATGCCAGACGCAGAAGTTGAGCCATTCGAATCCAAAGACACATTTGCGGCTGAAAAAGCCCATATTGAAGGGGACTGATGTGAAGCTGACAGGGCCCCTGAGGAAGCTGCAAAAAAGCCACTTGAAGCTGCAAACGGTCCTGATGAAGCTGAAGTGGAGTTTGCCATGATCCAAGAGCCAGAAGAAGGCAGTGGGGCTTGGAGACTTGTGGAATATCCCCTGAAATGAGAAGTGTTCTTTGGCATGGTTGACGAAATGGTACCCAAAAGGCTTGGTGTTGGAGCCAGCGAAGAATTCGACCCTAAAAAGTATCCAAAAGTCTCAGAGTTTTTGGACAATTGATAGACACTGGGAGATACAACACCGCTGGTAAGGTCCCAGATGGGTAGCTTTGAATGCGCTAGCACGCTTGTGGCAGGACCACTCGCGGTAGTGTTCATTTTCCAGGACAGGTTGGCAGTAGACGGCTGTGCCCAAGAGAGGGCTGATGAAGACCTGGATCTAGACGTTTTTGAGGACGCTTCTGTTTGTAGAGGTCTTTTAGGGGAGACCACCCTAGAGGTAACGGGGACAGAGACCGGCGACATAGAAGCATTCAATAAGGTCCAGGAAAGTTGATCAGCAATGGATTGAGACGCGTTTGAAGAAAACAGAGACCTGGAGCCGCTAGGACGGATCCTAGTGGCCACGGAAGGAGAAGTGAAAGGCTCTCTTAAGCTCCAAGCACTGGAAATATTCGAGGGGGCCCCAGACGCGGCCTCAGAAGATGAGACAAAACCAGGAAAAGATCTTGCTATCGATGAGTTGGCGTGTTTCCAGGGCCCAATAAATGGATCTTCCGAGCTGAAGGAGATTTCTGGTGTTGGAGCACTGGTCTCTTTAGAAGAAGGGGTCCTGGATTTGCCTAGCCAGTTGGAGGAAGATCCCGAGGGCACAGACAAATTCATGACCGTGCTGGAGAGTCCCGAGGTGCCTGCTCCGTCCCTCCACAGACTGGACTCGTTCGAGAATAAGATTCGTGACGGCCACCGCTCAGTAGAGGAAAACGACATGAAGGTGGATATTCTCGTCTCAGAGGATATGGAGGTATTTACCCTGCCCACAGCCGAAGGTGACGCATGCGAAACAGACCCGTCACCCAGGGCAGAGGTCAATGGCCTCAAGGACAAACTAGGCACGGAAAACGTGTAGGCGTTTGTACTCCAGGTGATCGAGCTATCAGTGGGCTCGAAAAGACTCAGCAAACTAGTGGCATTGGGAAATGCAGATCCAGCGCTCATCGCCCTTGAAGTGAAAAAGCCAGACGAAAAGTCCACCGAAACTATTTGTGTGGAAGCTGCCTTAGTCAGAAATTTTTGGCCTTTTGTTGAGGAGGAGAAGCCAGTGGTCAGGGAACCCTTGGGATCACCAACCGTCAGTGTTGACAGTATCGAAGCATTCAATGTCCATGACCGGGGGCCCCGCAGGATAAGGAATTCCGGAGCCTTGGAAAAGGTGCTGGAATAATTCCGGACACTTCTCAGAGCCCAGGCCGAGGTTGAGACAGAAATGAGAGGCGAGCTTCCGACAAAAGCTTTCAGAGTCGATGCGCTTGCGTTAAACCGCCACAGGAAGGAAGGGTCGGTTGAGTTCATACTCCACCTGGGCTCAACATTCAGATTGGATCTGTTCAGGCTTGACGTGGAGGGTACAGATTGACTGAAGAAGGCACCCGTGACCAGCGATATGAAGTTTTGAGTCACCGAGGCTTCCAAAAAAGACCGAGAAAAGAGCCCCTTATTTAGCAAACCACTGGAGAGATACGAGGCGTTCACGGGCTGAGCAGGGGGAGACAGCACCTTAAACGTCGAGCCCGAAGCAAAGGAAACTGAATCAAAGGAAACTGAATCAAAGGAAACTGAAGCAAAGGAAACCGAAGCAAAGGAAACCGGAGATTGAGTAGCAGATGGAGACTTGAAAGCGGCGGAATCGGGAACACTGGTAACATTCGAGAAAGAAAACCCAGACCAAGGAATCGTAGACACTGACAAATAAGGAGACTCCTGCGATAAAGGCAATCTAGAAGAGTTCGCAGTCGTCTTCGGGAAAGAGGCTTCTGACACGTTTTTGGGTGTCATAGAGAGCGACAAACCAGAAGCCAGTTGTTTGGATTCAAACCCAGAGAATGAAACCGCAGAGGCAAGTTCAGCAGATGCAAAACCAGCTGTTTCAGAAGCTCTGGCACTTGCATGGTTGGAGGATTTCCCAGAATCACCGTCATAGGCTGAATGATTTCCCTGGGAGCTTCGAGGGGCTGCTCCAAAAGACCTGTTCCAGGCTCTGTAGCTGCTCAAAGGGCTAGACGCAGAAGAGGAGGCCGAGAAACCAGAAACGTTCCATGCGTTCATGTATCCTGAACTGGAAAGCAAAGACGTATGGGTTGTGACCGCTAACATCGACGTGGTCATTGAGGCTGATAATACAAATGGTCTGGACAAATTTAGGGAAGCTTCGTGAACTTCGGATCCATTCGAGAACAATTGGCCAGAAACCAGGGGCATCACCGAAGGGAACGGACTAGAGCTTGTCTCCGTGTTTGGTGAAATGGAAGCATTCTGCACGTTCCAGGACAAGAAACTTGACCGAGTAGTCGAGGAGGGGATCTGTAAGAATTTCAGAATATTCGACCCGTGAAAAGGGCTTGTGTCCTGCTCAAAACTAGACGAGGCAGCGGGCGTAGACAGATTGTGGTGAACAGAGGTAGCCAGAGGCCTTGAAGTTTGTGCAGATCTGATATCACCGACAGTCTCCGGAAAGGAGAGCCCTGAGGAAAACTCCAAGACTGATTTTGAAGCAGCAGCAAAAACGCTAGACTCATTCAAAAAAGCACTGGCCTGGTCAGAAAAGGGCGACAAGGAGGGACGGGACCCCCAAGCACTTGCATTCGAAACCGGAAGGCCATGAGTACTCAGTGACCCCGAATTTTGCCGAGAGCTGTTGGCAAAAGGAGGGGTAGCCGAATAGGAGTCCGGACCTTTACCGTCTGAAGCTGTCAAAGGCCTGGACTCATTGGAAATATAGACTTCCGTAGCCCCGGACACAGCCGAAACGAACGATTCATTCCCAGAAACAGGCCCCAAAGAGGTCGACGCGTTCACCAGAACCCCTTCTCGGTTGGAAATGGTAAAAGATAAGGCGGAAGAGCTCTCGCTAGAAAAGTTCCCGAAATAAACACCTGACGGCAACAGCTGCGTGGAGGAAACTGGAGCGGAAGCACCTTTTTCAGAGACTGCATGCTCGAGCGGGTTCACGAGGGTCCCATTGCTATAGCCAGCAACCGAGGAAGATCCAGGGGCCTCTGCACTGAGTGCACTGGTGACTGGTGGATAACTCCTAGCCACTTCAGGCTCACTGGGCTCATTTGGTCTGGAATCGTTGTGCATTGTCCAGTTGGAAAGGCTAGCAGAGGGAGTAAATGGGAAACTGGCGATTCTGCTCTTGCTGAACTCGTAGGAAGAGTTTCTGGCCACTTTTGGCCCAGAAGGAGTCTTTTTCTCGACGCCTCTTGCATCAGATTCGGTCTGTCCCGAGGAATTTGTCATACTCCAGGCGACGTGAGCAGCAGGAGAGACATAAGAGATCCCAGAGACTCCTGGAAGACCATGGGCATTTGAAGGGGAGCTTCTGGAAACATTTGGGCTTCTGGAGATCCATGGCACGTTCAAAGAAAGGGAGGCCGAGGCATTGAGTATTCTCCATAACCTGGAGTCCGGCGAAAAGCCCAGGTGCGGAGCATCTGGTGCAGTGGGTCCGGAGGAGTTTACCAAGGCCCAAGAGGTGGGACTCGAAAAGTTCTGAGATCGAGCAGTGGGAATACTCCGTGAACCGGGAAAGTTCAAGAAGGAGTGCATTGAGCCCAAAGGTGTCGAGAAATTGACCAATCTCCAGGTACTGCGACCGCTGGTAGAGGTGGCCGATTCTGAGGCTGCACCAGGCCCCGAACCACTTGAGAAGTTCCATGGGGAGGTTCCTGGAGTCTGTGAAACACCATACATGTGAAAGGTTGCACCTTCACTTATAGTAGCCGAAGGTCTCCACAAAGAGAAGCTGGAGGAGTTCACGACACCAGAGCCGTTCCAGGTAGAGCTGGACATTTGTCCAGTGGGGAGGATCGTAGTGGAAACATGCTTGACATTTTCGGGGCTTATTCCCAGGCTTCTCGACTTGTTGTATGAATTTCCAAAAGACAAGGCAACGCTAGTGATATCAGTAGGCGACGTTACGCTTCCCTCCATTAACAGGGGCCTTGTTTTGAAGCTCTCAGAAGCACCCAGTGACAAAGACAATGGTGCTGACGTATGTAACTCACCGGAAGTATTCCAGAATAGACTGGCCCTGGACCGAGAATCTGTGGTCAAAATCCAACGTGAATAGCTTGAAACTGTAGGCATCAAAGCTTGGGAGAGGTTCCACGAACCATGGATGCTTTTTGTTTGAGCCGAAGATGAAGCAGATCCTCTAGACAAACTGCTAGAGTTTGAAGTCCTCGAAGACAATGCAGTAGCAGGTGTCTCTGGAATGACCCAGGAACTGTAAATATCACGTTGGGAATAGGAAGCTTCAGACAAGCTGGGAACCGATTCGGTTGAGAAGGAATCAAGAGACGGCCGAGATGCTTTTGAGGATAGCCTTGCTGTCTGCAATATCCCCAGAACTGACACGGGTGACAGCGGAAAAGCCGTTCCATTTGCAGAATCAGACGAATTTAAGTTCCACGACCGAAATTCACCAGAAGAACGAAAGCCAAATTCAATAGTATTTGAACGCCTTGAACCTAGTTCCGTTTCGGAAGAGCCAAAGGCCCTGGATAACTTCAGAGGTGGTCTTTGCGAAATTGGGAAGCTGGATGAGGTCACTCTCGTTGCAGAGCCATTAAAGTTCGAACCAGTCACACTTGAAGCATTCTTTGACACGTTTGAAGCAGCGGCCAAAGAAAGAGCCGAGGCTATAGCAGTGGCTGTTGTTGAATTTAACATATTCTGGGACCGGTGAAAGCCAGAGACCAGAGATAAAAAGGTGGAGTTCAAAGACACAGCTGGCACACGCATGTAAGGGATTCCCGCACGAGACGACCAAAAGCTTGTGGTGACAGATGCAGAAGACTCGGACTCGGAGGAGTGGGCCACGGCCACCGGCTGGTTTGCAAACAGGTCCGCAGACAGGTTGTGAAAGGGGAATTTGGACACCCAAGCAGAGAAGTGTACCATCGATCCGAAACCAGATTCTTGGGATGAAAATATAGTCTTTGACGGTGCCGGAACTCCCTGTGAGGACCGAGAAACATTCAAAGGTGCAGACGGTTTGGAAAGGGGCCACCGACTCTGACTGTCAACATACAGCGTGTAAACACTGAGATTATTCGAAGAGGCCGAACTTGAAGTTTGAGACGGGAATTTCAAGGAATTAAAGCCTAAAGACCGAGACGAATTGCGAGACAGCAAAAGCCAAGCCAGCAGAGACAAAGATGTGGTAAAAGACACCTTTCTCGAAAAATGACCCGACAGGATATTCGATACCCCCGCGGTATCTGAATTGTTCACTCTCGAAAAGTGACCACGAGACGCTAGGGAAGCAGAGGATAGATCTGATACTCCCAAAGCCTTAGATACGCTTGGCTGAAACGTTTCAGAAACGGAAATGTTCCAATGGACAGATTTCGGGGGTAAACGCCCCTTTTTTGCAGATGTTCCAGTTGATATTTCATAAATCTGCAGATGGAAGATTGAAACATTGGCCGTCGAAGAAGCTGGTGTCATTGTAGCTGCACTAAGCATGCTTGAGTCAACCTCAGGTGGCTTAATTGCGGAGTTTCCAGTTGAATGATTGCCCAAAGTGAAGGTCACAGGCGCCGAAATACTTGACCAACTCTTGAAGAGCAGTGGTGAGGTCGGTACGGAAGCTTCCGGCGACTTTCTCATGATCCCAGAGCTGAAGGGGTGCAATTCTGACAAGGACTGTGACGCGCTGAGCACACTGGAATAATTGGAGTGAGGTTTTTCTGAAGGCAGACTCACCAAGAAAGCACGCGAGGACGTGTTTGGATAGGAGGCCGAAAACAAGTTCATGGGCGACACTTCAAACATGCTTTTATCATATATTGTTCCCGAAGCAGAGGCAACACTTGGGTCAAATGTGGTCCCTGTGTATCCAGACAGAGGCATTGGAGACAAAGTCGTCTTATTCACAACACTGGACCCGAAAATAGACCCGCCAGATCCCACCTTTGACCAAAGTTTAACCCTGGTAGATAAGTTTGAAGAAGTAGTAGCAGCAAATAAAGGTTTGGTAGGAAATTCAATTGTCGAAATTGCACAAGAAGTTTCGGAAAGTAACGGCACATGCAAGTCTCTTCCAGACGCATTGGACATGCTCCACAGACCAGACATGTTGTGAGGGAAAGAGAGGGACAGGTGCGGAAAAGTGGTGGATCTGGGTGGCGATACCAGAGAGACAAAGTCCAAGCGGGAAGTGCTTGAAGACATAGGCATAGTTCCAGTCGAGATGGAAGCATTTGGGTGGAAGGACACCGCAACGTCAAGCTTCCGGGTGGAAGTTCTTAAATATCTCGACAACTTCGAGACAGCAGAAGATGGCGGACCAGAATTCAAAAGGGATGTGGTGACAGAACTGTTTGCATGGAAAAACACGACAGTATTCGAGGCGCCAAAGTTGCTGGAAGGCTTGCTTCTTGGCACAGCGGCATAATCGGCGGTAGTGCCGGATTCACCAGACTTGTCCTGATTGGCAGGGATACCTAAATCACGCCTGTCCGAAAGCACCGACCGATGCATACCGAAAGTAGCCGAGGCGCTGAAGCTTGCCGGCAGAATATTTTTGTTCAAAAACAACAGGGGGGTCTCGTAAACGCTCGAATTCATATACCAGGGAGAAGCGTAGACACGGGAAGCACTTAATCCAGACACAGGGCTTTGCTTAGAACGGAAATTGTCCGAAAGTCTTGATGACGGAGTAGAAGGCCCGGCAGTTCCCGAAACAGGAGCCCTGAAGACACGAGACAGAGACAAAGCCGACCCAGAGTCAGTAGACAGCGGAACATAAACAGAAGGAGCACTCATGACGGAGGCAAGAGAAAATTTCAGTAGATTCAGGGCTTGACTACTAGAAGACCTAGCATGCTCACCTCTTGATACCACTGAGCCATTGGTCACACTGGGAATAAATCCTCTTCTTTCATGATGTCTTCCAAGTCCAAGCACCGGTTCCAAACTGGTTTCTGTTTGATTATCGTAAGCCAAGAGGTAGAGGTCTACCTCAGAACAGGAATAATCTTTCATGGGGTCCAAAACAACATAATTCGAGGCTTCAAGGTGGCACCAATAGAAACGAGGATTCTTGACCCGCCAGTCCGAAGCTAAAAGCAACTGGGTCTTATGACCGGTACCGCCAAAGAGGACGTTTGGTTCGCCAAGCCCGAGCCGTTCCATCTCACTTTTGTTGCTAAAGAACACGTGCCCATCTTGGTAGAGGAAATCAGTAGGAGAGGCCGACGGCTTGGTACTGAACAACCACCCTTCGGAAGATGCTTCATGAGCATGCGCTGAAAGTGGGACCAAGGAGTCATTGACACTTGCAAAAAAAGCTCTTGGACTAAGTGAATCAGCTCCGGCGGTCATAACAAGGGAGGCGATAATCAAGTAAAAGGTTTTCAAGAAAAAACTTTGCAAAGTAAATGTTTTCAAGGTAAATGTTTTCATCGGGTAGGATTTCATCGGGTTCATCGGGTTCATCGGGTTCATCGGGTTCATCGGGTTCATCGGGTTTATCGGGTTCATCGGGTTCATCGGGTTGGATTTCATTGGGAAGGATTTCATGAAAGATGGCAGGCGGAACCAGGGGCGGGGCCCCAGATATATAGAGTCCCCAAGAGAGTAGAGACCTGTGATTCGGGCTAAAGTTGGATTCCAAGGCATATTCCCCCAATCAAAGGCCGTCGGTCTGGAAATTGGCCTTGGTGCATACAAAAAGCCGAGATGAGTAGATGTAAATATCCCGATCGGGTAGCGTAATGAGCCAGTGATGCGCAGTGGGTCTAATAGATGGCGACCGCCAACGCTGGCCATACACGGTACTTCAGTCATGCACGGGACTTTGACGCTTTTCATAGATGCAACCACGCTTCCATTGGGCTGAGGTTTTTGTCACGAGGCGAATTCATGTTTCAGCCCGGATTCGACGCCGTGGTGCACGTGATTCGGAAGTCGCCTCTCTGTAACAGGCCCGAAGATAGTTTAGCCAGTTTGTGGTTTAAATTGAAACGACACATTGTAATCTTGTTTGTGCACGGTTGTGGTGACGGGGCCATAGTCAGAAAAACTAGCACCGGAAAGAGCCACCCAAATCACCATGTGCCCCACAATGAGGGCAGAGGGTTCGTGCAGGCACACAACCCAATAGTACTTAACCCTGAATTGTTCTCCTAAGCAACTTCAACCAGCCCCTTGTTTTCCTGGCTCTGGGCGGGTAGTCACCACCAAGCGCATGGCTGCAGAAAGACCAGGGGCGGGTGTTGTAGCGTGGGGTGGCGAAAACTTTGCACGTGAGTCGTGAGTGGATGGACGTAGGCAAGCGTTTGGGCACGAATCAGTGGCGGCAGATGCTCAGTGAAAAATAAGGGAGCAACAGATGGCCGGTAAGCATATAGGGGGTTCACTGGAGAGTACAGAGGGATTGAAGAGACGGCGACACAGACGCGACACAGACGCCACACAGAGCGCGACATACATTGCGAAGCTGCACCTTGGCCGTTTTGCAGCCGCTGCATGGCTTCTACGCGAATGTGCGATGCAAGGTGCAAGCACAGAATACGAACTGCAACATGCACAAGCAAAAGGATCGTCAACCAACCAGACGAATGTATGACTCATAGGCCTATCCACTCAAGGGTAGACAAATTTGAATTTTTCAAGAGATACTACTTGATATCCCATGTCTGGGGATTGGCAGTGGTGTGCCGACCTAGCTGTGTTCTGTCCCGACTCGTTTGTTCACACCTGATTGTCCCTTTGATTCTGTCAGTCCTTGCGTTCTGTCTCGGCCCTTCAATCTATCTCTGTCCTTGTATCCTGTCCTGACCCTTTGATCAGTCCTGTACTCGCACTTTGCTGAAACAAGCCTCTTGGCGTTTATGAGAAGCGCACGCATTGTTCACGCGCCATCTAAAGCTGGGCGGCAAACTGGACACCCTCAGCCACTGCCCTTGCTACCTCCTTCTTCCTGCTCTTAGTTGGTCCTTGTAACACATTTGCCGCGTCCGACCCCGTTTTGCCGCCGCTGGTATTTCCATCCATACTACAATTTACATCCTTGTTGGGCTCATTGCTACAATCCTTCCTGTTGGGTTCTTTCTGCGATGTAATGTTCTGCAACAACCGGTGAGGTGAATTTAGGGAGTTTGCAGTGAGATTTTAGTTTCAGAGTAAGCAGTCTTGAAATCAGCAGCTTGAAATCAGAAGCTTGAAATCAGCAGCTTGAATCAGCAAACTCAAAAGCAGTGGTCTCAAATTCACCCGCTTATCACAAGCCGGCGCTAAGCTTGTTGTCAATATACTCGACCTTTTCTGCTTGGTTACACAAAACAGCCTTTTTGCACAAGCGGTGACTCAAGTTGACCTGTCATTCTGCTCAGCACTTCATGAATCCACGTGGTTATGGCGCCCTCAATTTTATGCTAGCTTCGGGATGTTTAAAATATCCTGCGGCGACTTTTGGGGGGATGTGCATTTACAGACTATGAATCTATAAACGTGGGGGTTGGAGAAAACCGCCATTTCAAACGCGACTTTTTCGAAAAAACTCCAAGTAAAGGATATGAAGTCAGGCGCGAGAACCGCGCCCTTGCAGAAAGGGGAGTAAAGAAGGGGGAGAGAGTACAGTGTTTTTCAGAACTATTCAAACTAGCGCGCCAAAAACAACAACCCAGTGCGACAAAATGATTCAAACTATTGCGACAAATGTTTCAAACCAGAACACTACGCAAACTTGGCTTGAAAGATTGCGCAAAGCGGTACGAAACCTTTTGTCGCGGTGGTTTGAGTGATTTCACAGCAACAGTTTGGAAACTTTCGGGAAACATTGTAGTAACGATGCCGCGGGCCGAAACCAAGTTCAGGCGCGGGCAAACATCCGTGGAATAATGCGACACCTACCCATCAGACGTACACCAGATTCACCCACAAGTCTAGAGTCTGCAGAAAATCAGGTGAATACGTCCTCTTGAGAAGGACCGCCATAAAAGGCCCAATAGGGCAAATAACAGTCAGATGAACTGACCGACAAAGAAACAGACAGATAAACTGGCCGAAAAACAGACAGATAACTGGTCGAAAAACAGACAGATGAACTTGCCGAAAAACAGTCTGATAAACAGACTGACAAACAAACAGCCAGCCAAAGAATGACCACGAGAAAACAATCATCAGGCATCCATACTCACAAACAGACTGACTGAAATCCCACAAGTGGTCCGCCTGTGATAATTGGTGAACAGGAGGCATGCTCTTTTAAAAGTCGTGCGCCTTAACTCACGGCCTCACCCCGACAAGAGTCAGAGCCTGGACGTGAGCAGGGCGCTTAAAAAGCTGCAACGAGGCAGACAAAACACCTCCAGTGATAGGAGGCCGGAATAAGCCCATTGGTGGGCGGAGTATCGGTGATAAAGACCCCCTCTGAATCCGAGAGGACGGCAATGGGAGTGTATTGGTGGGTGAAAGCACTGGGGGCCCAGCAGCATCGGCAGACGCCGAAATACCGGCAGCCAGGTTTCAGAATGTGTGGAATTGTTTGAACTGGTCCCTCCAATTCACCCATCCCCTGAAGCAGTGGATTATTTCTAGACGGTCACGCGTCTACCCCGGTGTCGGCTCGGAGTGTCTAAGTGTTTTTCACTGCACGTTCCATGTCCAGAAATTGAGGAGCATCCACGAGCTCTTCGAGCCCCAGGAATTTGTCCAGTCTGATTGAAGCCAGTGATTACAGCCAAGCAAGTCATCCTAATCCTCCAATTTCCCCATAACACATGCTAACCATCCTAAGTGCAGCCATTGGAACATTTCCACGGGATGTATTCGCCACAAAACCACCCCTCGGGATTCTGAGTAGGGCTGTTCATAGTCAGGCCATGCCGCAAAAGGATTCCTGGTAATGAATCAGCCCATGCTTCTTAAACAGGCCTATCCATAGTGCAGGCCGCGGGGTTAAAAAACTGGTGCTGGCTCGAGTCTTGGTATTCCAAACAACTGTGCAAGGCTTGGGATCAATTGGGGTTCTGATGGCCCATGGCGCGGCTCTTGAACGTGCCACGATGGTCCAAGTTCAAAGTCTTGGCATGGGAAGGGGAGGGGGGCCGCGTGGAAAAGTCACCGGTGACAATAGCGCTAGGTTCAAGCGAGAGGCCATTTCTCAAAGCGGTGAAAGGCTAGTTTCCAGTTTATTGCGGGCAAGTATAGTGGTGCAAATCCTAAACGACTCCTTCAGAGGTGTCGATCAATCGCACCGCCTATCAAGGTCTAGAAGCCCAGGGGTATATAAGGGCCACGCAAGCGGAGATGGGTGCTTCAAAATGAAATTTCTTGTCGTTGTTCTTTATTTGGTGCCCACCACTCTCGCAATTGTTACAGGTGCATCTGAAGGGGAAGCAGCGGGCCGTGGAGAAGCTGGGGTTGAAGGAGCGGGAATGGAAGGAGCTGAAGTTGCCACGGAAGAATCCGTTGGTGCAACTCAAGCCAAAGAGCCCGTCGAAGGTGCAGTGCCCGGCAATGTTAGCCTTGGCGAAGGGGGGCCCTTCAATATCGTCAAGACATTAAAAAATGCCAGTGGAGAACAGCAGGTGCCACAGGGGTCTAACGACACCAACGCCGACGTTTAGACCAGAAGCTCCGAAAAGGGCCTTGGTCTTGATTGCCTAAACGGCGCCATTGGAGGTTTACTGGATCCTGGTTTAGCCCATACATTGCATTGTTTTACGATGAAGCGTCGGACAGGGACGAGGCGGTATAAAACACCATACAGACGGTGAAGCCAAGCAAGCACACTCGGGCCGCACCTTATGGATCCATGACTATAGTTAATAAAAGAATAAGAAAACAGGAAACAACGTAATAGTTGGGTGGAGGCAAAAAGCTCAACCACACCCTCTATGGGCAGCGCACGACCTAGTGCGCGGCCAGCTAAGGGATGGCGCGTTTCACCGATCCGTCTTGATGTCTGCCAAACAATGCTCGTGCTCTTCCCGGGGAAGCCTAATGAATTTGCTCTCTTGAATGGATGTAACTTTGAGGGAAGAACCAAAGGTGGATGAGAAGAGGAAGTTGTACTTACAAAATGGCAGGCAATGTCTAAATGAAAGATTTAAATGGAAGGCAATGGTCTAATGAAGGCTCTAAATGGATGCAATGTCTAAATCAAAGATCTAAGTGGCAGTCAAACCAAATGGCAGCTTTCTGTGGACTGGTGGGCGGGTCCTACGTTTTTTGGTTCGTGGGCTTGGACTTCCCTGCCCCTTGGTCATACAATGCTCGGCCCCGCGTCCGTCCGGCACTCCAGTCACTGCCCTTGGACCTATATACTTTCACGGGCTCATTCTTCACCATAATTGGTCTATTTCGAACTTGTCAGACAAAAAGCTGAATTGTTGCAGCCAAAGGAGATCCAGTGCATCGATGTCAAGTAGTGATTTCAACTCCAGCCAGATCCTCGCCCACCTGTGAGAATTGAAACTCCTATAAAAAATGGGTGAATGGCGATGGTGATGGTGATGGTGATGGTGATGGTGATGGTGATGGTGATGGTGATGGTGATGGTGATGGTGATGGTGATGGTGATGGTGATGTGAAATGGACTATAGCCATATGTGAGCAATCTACAGGGCTCAACCAAATATAAGAGACGACGGAACAAAGCGAAACAAAACCAGGACCAAGAGAATTTCTGGTCACTAATAATGCCAACCAATGGTTTCTGTTCTATTGAATCCTTAGACCCTACTGGAGAGGTTCACACATACTTAGATGATACCATGAAGTCGCTCCTTGACTTTAGTCAGAGTCACTCCCCTTGAAAACTCTATGGCAAACCGGATCATCCAAGCTATGATCCGGATAGTGAAAGTAAGGAATTACAGATTATGAGACTTTCTTCTCTGCTGGACATCATACCGGTCCCTCTTTGCGGCAACAGCAGCGCCCGGATTCCCCAAATTTATTACTTGATGATCGAGTTTTTCTCGTCCATATCTCACTTACATGGTGAATATGCCGTGCGGACTCCTGGTGGTTTTCGGGGTATATTTAACAAAGAACCCTCGGAAATTCGAAATATTGTGGATTCCTTGAATCAACAGTTTCCGGACTTATCAAGATATGTCTGCCAGGACTTCCCTCCAGTGGTACTCGTGTGTACACCAAGGAATATGTTGACAAGGTCTACATTCCCTCCTTGCTTCCTCTTGAGGAAGAAGATGGTGTGCACAGTTTTGGCATCATCTTGCTTGGCTATATTGAAGCTGCATCAAAAGGCTCCTATGTACACCTTGTCAAATACTGCTTGGCGTTTGGTTTCTCTCGGATGCAAATCTGTTGTTACATACAAAAGGCCACGATTAAGCTTCCCAAGACAAATTATCAGCTTCTGGCCTATTTTGCAAATTACATTGCGTTGTTGCGTAAGGATGGTCCCCTTATCCAGGACGTGGATACCGTTTGGCCTTTTCACCTCATACTCCTTCAAATCTTTGACAAAAATACCGCTGAAGACAACTAGCCTGGCTTCTTAGGATCGTTCTCCTCATTGCCCGGTTTTGAATCTTTTTCAATTTTGGTCAATGCAAAACTCAATGATTTCTGGACAACTTATGATGTTGAATGATGAAATGAAAATAAACCGATGACTGCAAATGAAGAGGCATTCAAAATACTTCTTATGCCCGACCCACCATATATCCACAAGGCTGCGATGTTGGGTGGGGTGGCCAGACGGAATCGTCCCATGTATGCTCAGAGTCGGACTTCTCCTTCACAGGTTATGGGCTCAGCGACTACAAGTCGATAGTGGCAACAAAGTTGTCATTGGTCGTGGGCATCTATACCCTGAGAAATACCCGTCCCATGTGGAACCCTTGTCAAAATGTCACGTCACATATTCACGATATGTCTGAGTTATTCGAACCTGGAAGACTGTGCCAAGTGCACGCCACGAGAATTTTGTTGAGAGGTGATTGAGAGGTCATTCCACCTTCGAGGCTAGCTTGGTGTCCTCACATGCATACCTGCCTCCTATGCCATTCGCTCAAAAGAGCTCGGCCAGGACCAATTCCGGTTGACCGTTCACAACGGTGCCCTGCGCCGTGACGGGGCCCTATAAAGGTGGAGGTGATCCACCCTCGCTACCGATACATGTCCTCTGACACCAGGCGATATCAAAGAATCTAACATTAGCCCAATACCGATTGAATTCCTTTATTGTGTTGAAGCAACCGATGGAATTGCTTTATTGTGTTGAAGGCATATAATGATGTCCAGTATATTTTGGTCTAGGAAAGCTACTTAGAAGATGCGTCCATTGACCTTTGAAGAAGACGAGAGATGCTATTCAAGCACCGTTAAGAAAGCAATGATCTCTGGGCGGGCGGTTCCCACTTGAAGCAGCCGTCAGAGCCTTTCTCATCCGTTGAACATTCCTGGAGGAAGCGTGGTAAAGTCTCCTTTCCATGGTGGGCTTAATGATTTGAGTGTGCTCGAAAAAAAGAAGCACAAGTTAGAAACGCTAATCCAGATGTATGAACACCTTGAGAAATTTTCAGCAGCTTAGTGCGGTTCCCGAATATGTACTCTGCTATAAGAATTTGTGGAAGACCAAGACTGAGCTCGCCATACTTAGCCACCACCTGTTTTGGTTTTCTGAAGCGGCGTACGTGGACGACCAGAACACAGAAGATTTGGCAAAGTTCGAATTATAAAAGGCAAGCTGCCTGCTAACTTCATAAGTTGTCAAGTTGGAGTGTCGTCAAGATGCCTCCTAGAACCACACCACAAGCCACTAACGCATCTGGTAACGATGAGGTCCACACATTTCTTCAAAAAGTCTGTGCTATTCAAACCTGGACCAGCATTAGTCCGTGGCCACTCTCCCCAAACACACCCGTGTACGACGCAGACCCGGAATTATCCTCTCCTCATGAACACCCATGCATCCAACCAGTGCCGTTATACTCTTTGCTCAGTGCATTCAAGCAGAGGAGGATATAGTGGTCATGGCGGGCTTGCCAAAGAAGGAATAGTACGGGAGCAGTGACGCCATATCCTTTTTTCGGATCTGTTTAACAATAATCCTGCCAGCCGGAGCCGGTCTCGCACCGCCTGGCGGGTCCATCAGACAGGACCAATCTGCCATTACTAAGGTGTGATGCTGGATTTCTTGTCCACTTGATTTTGGAACACCAAAAATGGAAGAAAACAGACTTTGCTTACTCAACATATCATTAAAACAAGCGCCCTTGATCTGGCCCAAACCATTAAAGAACCGCTTATGGATCTCGGATTTAGAAACTGGCTGAACGAGTCTTTTTTCCAAGGCACCTCGAAGAAACCACCAATAGCTTATGTTGATGGCCTGCTTATCTTTGGTAGGGATGTCGGTGAAATTCCTGAGATCAAGAAATCTTTGGGTAACGCCTACAAAAAGAAAGATCTTGGAATTGCCCGACAATTCATTGGAAGCTTCTCATCAAAGAGGACTATATTGAAATACATATGGGTGACTATGTGCTCCTAGAGAGCTGTGATATGCAAAAATGCAATCCAGTGTTGGGGCTAATAATGAAACGCTTGACAAAACACTTGAGGAACTCTGCGACGGAACTGAGTATCACTAGTTGGCAAGCTTCTTTATGGTGCTAAAACTCACTGGGTATGGCTACTTGGCAAGCTGCTTATGGTGCTCTTCCACTTGTCTCATGTTTGTTGTCCTGAAACTCTCCAGATACCATTCAAGGCCCTATGTTAAACACTTGGATCAAGCAAGGCGCGTAATAGGGTACCTAAGAGGGACTGCTAAACACGGGATTATATACCGACGGACAGGGCTGATAAGCGTATCGGTTACAATGACTCGGACCTTGCGTCTGAGCCTGATGCCAACTCAAAATCTACGACGGGGTTTCTGATCATGCTCGCAGCTGGAATTATCAGTTACCGTTCCGCCTTCAATCAATCACGACAAATTCTACTACAGCTGCCGAAATGGGTGTCTTCATGTTACTACGACTCAGCTCGAGTGGTGAACTGGTGCGCCGCTGCAAACGGGCGTTCCGTGCTCAAAACAGACCTTGTCCCGATGGCCGAGACCCTTCGTTGGCAAAGCAACAATGAGGAAGATATGGAGTATACAACGTATTGTCTTGGAGTGGTGCAGCGGTGCTGCCCTGGGCCGTGCGCCACCCATGAATTCACTGAAGTCCCTAGGCTTATCCGGAGGCCAGAGTGGCGCCTGAAGCGGCACTTGTCCTGCATGTGAGAAAAGCACGGCGTTGCATTTGGGTTAAAACAACGGCGCTAGACCGAAGGAGCTACAGCTGGTGCCATTTCGCCTAAGTCGGAGATAGCCGGCCGGGATGGACACGCCTCTCTCCAGATGGGGAGTCGACCTTGTACCGCACGTCGCAGCTTGAAATTATCCATGAGTAGTGCTACCCATGGAGGGTCTAACGAGTCCCTTGAAAACATTGGATATTGAAGGTGATTTCGTGTCTATTAAGAAAGATTAATTACTCGAGGTATGGTTCATCTGAATTTCTTGGATATAACATATTCGCTCCTTCTATCCTTTGAAGCTGCCTCTCAGCCATGTGCAGAACAAGCAACTATTGAAGGTTTGCGTTTTTCTGCGGTCTTCCCAAAACACTGCTAAAAGGCGGTCTCACCTCATTGCCGAAGTCTCGAGCTGCACTGCCGCCTGCTCCGATGACTGAGCTTGTTCCTACTACTGTTCTGCTGGATCCGCCGGTTCAGAACAAGCTCGCTGTGCTGGGCGCCCAAGGATTTGCAGGTTCTTGCGGCACTTCAGAGACCCAAAAACGTCGAAAGCTAATCCTGCCGCTTCTAGACCCCACACAGCTGCAATCCAATGTTACCCTGGAGGTACAGTAGTGGTGCTCTTGGAGCTTCGTACGGCCATACGAATTCCTCCGCTGAGAGTTACCCTGGCAATCTCCTCTCTACAGGCAAGTCATTGTCTGCTGCTATTCTCCACTCTCGAGGGAGAATGGCTGAGTATCCTCTTGACTCATCGCAAGCGAACGATTCATACACCCAAGGCAAAACAACAGTCTATGTTCATCGGGCTTCAGAGGTACTCACCCCGGAAATGTGAGAGTTTGAGAATAACATCGATGAATCGTCTAACAACTTCCCGAGGGAAGCTCTCACCCCAAGACATCGCACGACGGTGTCATTGGTGAGAGCACGTACCGACTCTACACATCACCTAATAACATTGCTGAAGCTCTGAGGATGGATGACTGGCACTTATGGAAAGAAGCTCTGAGGATCGATGACTGGCACTTATGGAAAGAAGCTCGTGGAGCTGAAATGCAAGCACAAGAGAGAAATGGGACTTTCTCACCAGTCCTCTGTCCCTCAGGAGTTAAACCTATAGGATGCCGTTGGGTTTTCACGATCAAAGATGGTGGCAAATACAAAGCACGAGTTGTAGCAAAAGGCTACAGTCAAGTTAAAGGAATAGACTACGGTGATGGATTTTCTCCTGTTCTATCTCTTGAAAGTCTAAGGATACTTCTCGCTGTTGCTACTAATCACAAAATGATAATACATCAAATGGACGTGAAAACAGCCTTTCTAAACGGAAGACTCGTTGAAGACATTTACATGAATCAAATACCTGGGTTCCCCTTGAAACCTAAAAATGGTCCAAAGGGAAAGTATGTCTTAAAACTCAACAAGTCTCTATTCGGTTTGAAGCAAGCTCCCTTCGTGTGGAACGAAGTGATAAATGAAACCATTGCAAAATTGGGTTTCAACAGAGCAAAGAATGAAGCATGCATTTACTGCAAAAGGAATAAATCCTCAATTGTCTTCATAGCACTTTATGTTGACCATCTACTTGTTCTTGGGAACAAAATTGAGGATGTGTACCGAACTGTACCGCTGATTATGGAACATCATTACTTGTGGAGTTTATGGGCTAACCTGGCATCAGGCACTGTAATTATTCAGAGCCTCAATTGCATGTTGAGTGAATCCGATATCATGGGCAATGTGCAGGTCGATTCCGTCGGTTCAGCTACGTTCAGCTGTAATGTCAATACAATTGACATTTAAACCGTAGTCTTTCTACTGAAGACAATTTGAAATTCATTGTGTTGAAGGAAGGACACGCTCTTTTAAAGACGTGTGTCTACAAGGAGGCCTAAATCCGGGTCAGATTGCTGTGGGCGAGGGACAAAACGATGTGTACTGTTATGAAACAAGGATTCACCCGAGCTGTATAAAGGGTCGGGTCGGGCCCCAAACTTGGCACATGGGTGGCACATATAGGTGGCACATATGGGTAGCACACGACCCTTGGGGGAACCAAATGGATCAAATTACCACCAAAGAGATTTCATCCGGGTATTCAAATATTCCGGGTGATATTTCAAGTTGCTTCCAAAAACCCAGTCTCTTCAAAAACGCCTCTTTTTTTATTTTTTTTTTTTTTGATGTTTCCCTAATTTGTCACATTCTGTCCTTTCTACGGCGGACACATTGGAAATAAGAATAAGAAACCTGATGCAAATAACATAGGTACTGCTAATCTTACACCTCCTCCATAAATTGTTGCTCTTATTAGCCTTCATCATTTCAGATTCGGTCATAAATAATATAACTAGCTAGTTAAATGGATGAATAATAAATCTATAAAAGATAAAATTTCGTTACATCCAACATGGGTGGCGCACTACCCATGGATACACTATTGGCCTGCGACGTGTGGTTGCAAGGGGAAACCTCCGATGACCCACGTCGATAGAGGCGTGTTCAACGCCGACCGCCCGCTTTCGTTAGAACGTCGTGGCTTCCTCGACGCAGTCTCGCCACAGATACCCCTTTTGAGCCACACCAACCCCATCGGGACCTCCCAATCTGCACCAGCCACCAGGCTAGCTGGTCACTCTCCCGTATAAGGATTGCCAGCCAGCTAAGGCGGCTGGCTTGCTCCTTAAAACAGACCGAAGACAGCGCGATCGGGCTGGACCGTTTTCTATATAAGAGCCGATGATCCCACTTCTTTTAGGGATCATCAACGAATACATCAACGAATACATCATCTCTTGAGTGCTTGACGTTAAAACAACTGCAAAAGGATATAACAATATTATCATTGTTAAAGTTTTGTATTGATATTAAATACATGGCCCCGCTCGCGGGCGGCGGATTTATAACATACTTTGCCAACGTTAGAATTAGATATAATGCCTCGTAAAATAAAAATCCGCCCGGTTTATAGAGTCTTAGATAGTTTATTTTTGTCATTAAGATCTATAAATATAAGTTGAGTTAGCTAAATATAAGTTAAGTTAGCTAATTTTATATTATACGTTTTTCATATTTATCGACTTCAGCCCTCCCTTCATGTCCCGGATCTCTTGGGCGGACTTGCGAGCCCAATACCAAATCCAGTGTGCTGGTTTCTGACTGTGTGGTTGGTTTGGCCGTTATACGCATTGTGGCAAAGTGTCAAAAAGGTCTTGACCCTGGGTAAGCGCAGCCTACTCGAGATGTCATTCAGTTTCGAATCGGGAGGCTCCCCTGACTCTTCCCAATACGTCTCCAAGCAGAACAAAAACAGATGATATCCCGAGGCAAGCCATTGGATGCAGGTTGAAAAGACCGCATGGAGACGAGCAGGCTCACGAGGCCAAGTTTGTCAAACAACTCGCCGGCTCACGAGGCCAAGTTTGTCAAACAACTCGCCGGCTCCCGAGGCCAAGTTTGTCAAACAACTCGCCGGCGCACGAGGCCAAGTTTGTCAAACAACTCGCCGGCGCAGGGGGAAAGGTATTGACCATCAGGAAACATTCTCGCCTGTGATCAGGTGCGAGTGTTTACGAATGGCATTGGCTATTGCAGTGAAACAAGAAGTAGTGGTAACCCAAATGGATGTGACAAGTGCGTTCTTGAATGGGGTACTAGATAAAGGAACTCACGTGAAACAGGCGGAGGGCTATGTTGAGAAAGGAAAAGAAACATTCTTGGACTAAGAAAGCCATTGTATGGATTGAAGCAAGCACCGCGTGGGTGGCATAAAGGGATTCATTAGTACCCATGAACTCAAGATGGAACAGTGTGTTGCAGAACATGTGCTTACTACAGTAGAGTTGGGGAGAAGCTCATGGTTGTCTTTTACGGATGATTTATTGATGCTCGGTCGTGACCAATCAAGTGTGAAGGCGGTACTGGAAAACCTCTGGAAGCCTTTTGATATGAAGATATGGGAAGAAGTTCTTGCGAATGGAATTAGAGATATCCGACAAATCGATGGGTTTGAATCTGAAGATATACGGCCCGCCGAAGGCGGGCCCATATCTAAAATTTAATTTATATAGATAGCCGACATACACACCGGGAAAACAATCTTAGACGAGCGAGAACGGGAGGTAGGAGCGTGGAGGTAGGAGCGCGGAGATAGGAGCGCGGAGATAGGAGGAGGGGCAGACGAAATATCTACAAAGCTGGGGAGCGCTCCGGTTGGACAACAGGCATCACGAAGTAAGTTTAAGATCTGCATTACAAGAAACATGACTACCGCAGTTCCAGAATAAACAGTTGGCGGACAACTACCAGGCAGAATAAACAGTTGGCGGACAACTACCAGACAGAATAAACAGTTGGCGGACAACTACCAGACAGAATAAACAGTTGGCGGACAACTGCAGACTATGGAGTGCACACTACAACTCTCTGTTGTGTCATCACAGATGCCGCCTAGAACCAGACCCACTGATACTACTGTATATGGTAGTGACAATGATGAAGAAGCCACACTACATCATGATACAAGGGTGTGCTATTAGAAGCTGGCCACTAAATATTAGTCTGTGCTACTCACCGGCCCTCAGACCCGGAAATATTCTCTTCAGCATACTGCCACAAGAAATGTCCCTTTGTCACATCTTCGTGTAACAAATATCCTGTGTAACACAAGAAATGCCCATTCCTTCACTCATGTTTTAGAACACCAAAGGGCTGAGTAGACCCTTACACCACCGAGGCGAAGATCCACGGCTACGCCGGCGGCTAAATCACAAAAGGCAAAGTGCAATTTATTGACGACCAACAAAAAGGTGAAGACGGCTAATGATATCTGCTAAAGACCGTCGGCAGTTGATTATGTCGCTGCAGACTCGAGCCATGTGCGCGGTCATACGCATTCATACTTTTCCCCAAAGACGGCCTAACTGAGAGTGCGCGTGAACATCGATGATGCGAGCATGAATGGGCTGATACACGTGATATGAATGGGCTGATACACGTGATATGAATTGGTCTCTTTGTAGACAGAGTCAAGGCCACGATACAGGGGTCGATGCTGGGCGGAAAAGTGTGCTAAAGAACAAGACTTTGATTGTGGCACGTGAGGTTACCCCGGAATTTCATCTGAAGATTTGTTTCACTTATCATTCCTTTTAGATGGCTCAGTCTCGTATCATGACAAAACCACCCGTATACAAGGCTCTGCAACTCGCCAGACATCAGGAAGACCCCAAAGAGAACCATGAAACCTGCAAAGAAGGTTTCGATGCTGAAAGGAACATCACACTAGGATTCACCCGTCGCCCAGATCCAGCTGCTTCATAAGTGCATATTCCGATCCAGGGGCCCATACGTGTTCCGATCCAAACGGCCCATACGGATTCCGAAGCCAGCCATGCCTCGCAAGACCTGGATGCCAGACATTACTGGATACGTCAGAATGCATGGAGATTCACCTGTTCTGTGGCGGTCTAGAGTGCAATCCATGTTGCATCCCCTCTATTCCGAATTGGCAGCGTCCAGTGCTATGCAGCATCACTATGGATTAGGACCTTAAGCAGAGTTTACAGAAAAGATCCCAAAATTCTGCCACAATCAAGCTGCAATTACGACCCGAACAAGCATTATGGATCAAGCATATGCTTTTAAATGGATTCGAGAGTGCTATACCGGGGTGAATCAGCATTGAACATGTGAACACAGCAGGGACATTGCCGAAACCAACGAACCACCCCAAGGCAACCGCTTGCAGTGTGCCCAAACTAGGAGGTATTGGAGCTAGCCCTAGGGCGAGTGTTGGGGGTCAAGGACAACGCGCCCTTGGTTGAGGTAGACGAAGGCGGATCTACAAAGGGGGCTATTCCTCGCATGCTGAGTTGTTAAAGACTATAAGTTGTTAAAGACTATAAGTTGTTAAAGACTATAAGTTGTTAAAGACTATAAAGGGGGAGGGGCCCAAGCTTCAAAGTAACCAGATCAACGGTGGCGAAACATGACCAGAATGTGCACCCTCCAGACCCACAAGGCTGTCGCGAAGGTCTTGGTCTGTGTGTCCAGCAACATTATGAATGAGATCAACGTCTTCTTCACCCAATTTGGAATGTTCTTCGTTCCTGGACCTTTCGGGTCTATGCATCTCCTCCAGGTGATACAGGTGGTCTTGCCCAAAGGTGTTGCTCGATCTGGTTGTCATGAGCAGCTTGTTCATCATGCTCATAGTAGTTTTCATGGTGATGTTCAGGAGGAAATGCCTCTGAATCATACGCTTCTTCGCCACCATCTGTTGGGCGGTGCTCTCGCTCTTCATCTTGATGATAAAAATCATGGGAGTCTTCTTGAATGCTCTGGTCATAAGCGCGGGTTTCATCATGAGCTTGATATTCATCATGAGCTTGGTTTTCATCATGAGCTTGATATTCATCATGAGCTTGATATTCATCATGAGCTTGATATTCATCATGAGCTTGATATTCGTCATGAGCTTGATATTCATCGTGAGCTTGATATTCATCATGAGCTTGATATTCATCATGAGCTTGATATTCGTCATGAGCTTGATATTCATCGTGAGCTTGGTTACCATAGATGAAACCCTACATCCCTCGTGCACGGCATGCGCCAGGTGATCGAGTCTTCCTTGAGGCTTCCCAAGAACTATGAGCACTTGGGCCTCCGAGTGCATGCCTCATTGAAGCACTTTGCCGTGCAGGATATCCACGAATGCTTGGATCTTCTTGTTGAGCATGGCGTGTCCAGAAGCTCGGACTCGCTTCGTCTTTACGCCGAACTCTGTGGCTTGATTGATGGCATTCTTATGGAGCAGTCCCACGACTGGGAGCACCGTCTCCTGCAAATGCACCACATTCGCACTCAGTTGCAAAAGTTGATCGTCACTTGAGACCTTAAAAAGATTTAGAGTGGATGTTCTTTGCCACATGGAAAATCGGGTGTTTCTTTCCAATTCCCTAGGCCGACTGCTCTCGTGTAAGTTCCGGTGATTCACCACTTGATCTCATGGAGCCTTTGATGTCTAGACATACTTGGAGGTACCACGATGATCTCGTTGGCTTTGGACAGGGTCACTCAAAAATTCGGGTCACTCAAAAATTCTATGCGAAACGAATCCCCAAGTTACGATCCGGAAGAGAAAGTACTTTACTCTCAACACGAGTATGCTACAACTCAACACGAGTTGATGAGTCCAAATAGGAACAGCCTTGTTGCCCAATCGCCTTCAGGGGACAATGTCGTGGGTTTGGTTGGTCCTCCCCGCTATTAGAACAGCACGGTGGAGATGTGGAGGAGCGGAGATGGAGACCTTAACGACGATAAGTATCGCATTGACGGTCGGAGCCCTAAGGGATCATGATGAGGCCAGTCGTCATCGGCCTGGAAACTCTTGAGAACGGGCCAATTGGCTTTGCAGCTGGAGCCCTCGGACTCTGCCTTCCTCACCTGGCTCCTCAGGAGCGTCTCGAGTGGTGTACGACGATGGTGCATGCAAAACGGCCGTTTAGCAGTCACGGCTCCCTCACTACATATGGGTAGCGCACTACCCATGGTGGAACTAAAAGAATCCCTAAAAGAATACCCATATTCACGTTCAGCTGGTTCGCATTATTAGTTATTTCTTGGCATTAAAGGGTGGTTCCTTGGTAGTGTCTAGTGTTGGGAGACGATGCTTCCGTTGATGGTCCCTAGCATCCCTGGCAAGTGGCCATGAGCAATGTTTGAAAAGGCTGTTCAACACCAAGGGCTTCGTTGGAGTGTCATGGCCACTGTTTCCGTTCCAGGACCACGGCTAGCCACGGAAAACACTGCTAGCCACGGAACCAGTGCTAAAAATTAGGATAAAAATCAAGAAGAGTTCCTGCATGGACACCTCTATGATGACTGTCTGATGTGGGGACTGATGGGGACTGCGCCGACCCGCTTCAAGACGCAAGCACTAGTAGTAAAGCTGGCCAATCTCGCCGTTCCGATCGGGCACCCCCCGCAGGCGGAGGTACGGGTCTAGGAGGATGTAGTTGCGGGCCTTGGCCGCGGCAATGGCGATCTTGGCGTCGAGGTGCAGGCGCGAGTCGTCGGGGTTGGAGGCCTCGATCCACTTGACGGTGGCGTCGATAAAGTCCACGGTCAAGTCGTCGCGCTCGCGCACCAAGTCGCCAAAGCGCTCGTCCGGCACCTTGCGCTGGAAGTTGTAGAGGTTGGGCTCGATGAACGGCGGCACGTCGTGGTCGGAGCCGCCGAGCGAGCGCGGGATGTAGCATGCAGGAATGCGCTCGTGGAGCTGCTCGTAGCCGTGGGTGAAGAGAATCACGTCCCGGAGGCGGCGGTTCATCCACTTGACCACCACGTTCCACAAGACCGAAAACACCCGCGGCGCGTTGTGCATGTAGATGGTGCCGACAAAGTGCGGGAAGTACAACTGGTGGCACTTGACAAGAAAGCGGATGGCGTGCATGTCTGCGTTCTTCATGGTGAAGCCGGTCAAGTCGAAGATGAGCTGGCACTGGTCAATGCCGGAGCGCGACTCCGAGAACTGGAGCCGCACCCACTCGTAGATGAGGATGAGGAACTTCTCGTAGTCGCCGGGGGGGCAGTTGGACCGGAGGTGCTTGCGCACGCGCACGTAGATGAGAGGCTCTCCATTGCGGGCCTTGCCGCGCAGAAAGATCTCGTTGCGCATCAACGTCTGCATGAGGCTGGGGTTCTTGCCCTCGAAGTAGAAGTGGGCGTCGCCCTTGCAGAGCAAGTCCTCCACGCCGTGCACGTTGAGCCGCCAGTCGAAGATGGCCGCAAACATCTTGAGCGCCTTGGTCACGTGGAACTCCTTCTCGCGGAGGAGCCGCAAGAGGTAGTTGTCCAAGTTGTCGTTGCGGCACGACGCCCAGAGGCTCTTGTGGAGGTCCTCGCCGATGAACCGCGTGAGCGTGGAGTGCATGCTGCTGCCGCTAAACGAGAACACGCTGCTGACATTGTCCATCAGCCCGGTTTCGAGCGAGTAGAACACCGACTTGATGCGGTTGTGCGAGAACTGGAACACGAATGACAGCTGCGACGACAGCGGCGACGACTCTTGGGATAAGACCCGCGCGGTTGCGTTGGTGCGCCTTCCTGTTCTGGCTCCGTTGGGGTTGGGTCCGTTGGGGTTGGGTCCGTTGGGGTTGGGCCCGTTCAGTTCTGCTCCGTTGGGGTTGGGCCCGTTCAGTTCTGCTCCGTTGGGTTTGGCCCCATTTGGTTCTGCTCCGTTGGGTTTGGCCCCGTTTGGTTCTGCTCCGTTAGGTTCTGCTCCGTTGAGCTCGGCTTCATTGAGATCGACTTCATTGAGATCGGCTCCGTGGTCGCTGCACTCGCGCCGGGACATTCTTTGCAGCCTTGCCTTCTTGCTTGACGCCACCATGCACGTGCCGCTTTGGATTTCCTCCATCGAAAGGTTAATGTCGTAGCCAAACGACTTGAGGAGAATGGCCCAGAATTGCTTGAGCGCCACTTCCTGCGGGCCGCTCATGGACCATACACGCCCCGGCTTGATGACGCGCTTGACTCGGTGTCTCCGCTGGGCCACCCCTTGAGGTCCCCCTTGCTCTTGCACTCGTTGAGGCCCTCCTTGCTCTTGCACCCCTCCTTGCTCTTGCATTGCTGCTGCAGACTTGGCGCCCTCCTCGTTCGCCTTCAAGGGGGGACTGCGGTCTCGGGGGTCTTTGTGTTGGTGCGTTCCACGGGAGGCGTCTAGTTCCAGGGGTTGGCGCTGGCTAGGAGATGCTCTGGGGAAGGATTTGCCCCGGCCGCTTTGGGGGTGGCTTGATGTGTGGTCCTGTCTCTGATTGGCCTGATTTCTTTGATTTCTTTGACGTCTTTGATGCCTCTGATTGCTTTGGCCATGTTCTTGCTTCTCTATTCCAGGCTGGCTGAACCCTTTGTCCAAGCGCTCCCCCAAACCATGGGGCAGGGGGTGTTGTCCTGTGGCGTCCAATAGGGGCGCATTAGGGGGGTTGATACTCATCATGACGGGAGGCGGTAAAGAGCAGGTGGTTGGAAGAATGAGATAAAGAGAAGTAGTAGTGGATGGAATCTACACCAGGGGATCCGGATCTCAAATAAGGGAGCTTGGTCACTGCTTCTAAGCGAGGAGAGCTTTGTCCTAATGGGGAAATTAACTGGAGATTAATCACGCGCGGCCGGCACATAGCGCCCAGATTCTGCAGGCCAAAAATGTCCCTGCACGGCCAGGAATTACCTGCACGGCCACAATTCCCTGCACGGCCACAATTCCCTGCACGGCCAGAATTACCTGCCCTCAGGCAGAGTCGCCTTGATGGCCAAGGGTGGCACATGAGCGCACAAGCTACAGGAATATGGCGCCTTCTAGGCAGGTCAGGCCAGACATGTGGACAGAAAGACCGGCCGTGGGACTGACAACCTGCTTGGCTTGGACTCGCCCCACGTGTTAGTCGCTATACAGCGGGAATGAGTGCTGCAGGCTTTTCGCGATTGCTCGTTTGGGTATGGCCATTCACCACCCCTCCCAAAAGAACATTTATGCATGGCTGCAAAAACGCTTGCGCGACGCACCCGCTCGTACCCGCTCGTCAAGACGATCGTTCTTGGCATCAGTCCCAGGCAAGTCTGCACCAAGTGTCCCCAGTCTGTCCCCAGTTTGACCTTGAGCCCTGCCCCCTTGAGACCTGTCCAGACACTACCATGGTCACACACTGGGCCATGGAGCCCAAGACTCATTTTGGCGGAAATCAGCGTCAACGCATTCAGCAGCGCAGACAGCCACATACCGTTGTCCCGATCGTTTTTTCAGAAATGAAGAATGGCCTGCATCTCCAACACATCTCCATTGGCGCATCTCCATTGGCGCATCTCCATTGGCGCATCTCCATTGGCGCATCTTCATTGGTGCACCTCCAATGGCGCATCTTCATTGGCGCATTGGCTCATCTTCAACATAGGCGATACGCACCAGCCGCGCTTCTTAATCGCATGCATGCTCGGTTCATGGCCATCACCTTGCCCATGACATCACTGAGGCATCACATTTTGAGCCATCAATAGGCCCATCTTGAAAACACCATCGTGCATGCCTTTACGGGCTGTTCATTGCGACGGCATGTGACCCGGCTTCTCCACGTTCATGCGTGCACAGTTCTTCCTGGCTCATGCATCAGTTCTTCCTGGTTCACGCGTGCAGTTCTTCCTGGCATCATCCAACCGGCCAACCAAGACCATCTGGCGCGGAAGCCACTCACAAGGAGATCCCCGCATCCATGGCCACCACCGAGCCGGTGGACGACGCCATCTTGCATAAAAACACAAAATGAGCGGCGGTCTCGTCCACGTCCGTGGTGACCTTGAGCGGCGACCTTTCCGTCATGTCGTCGATGGCCGCCTGAGGAAACGACCTGCCCCAATCGGTGAGAAGAAGCCCCGGGCAAACTGCATGCAAGCGCACGCGAGGTCCCAGGGTCTTGGCCAACATCTTGACCATGTGGATCAAGCCTGCTTTGCTGACGGCATATGCAATGCTGGACCCTTGCGTGGCTCGCCCGGCCACGGAAGCTGACACAATAAACGTGCCCCCATCCTGGCTCTTCTCCAAGTGCGGCTTGGCCGCCCGGAAGAGGAAAAAGTGCGTCTTGATGTTAGCCTGGAGGCACATGTCCCAAACGCCTTCGTCCAAAGAATCCAAGTCGCTGTAGGGCACTGCTTTGGTCCACCCGGCGTTGGACACCACCATGTCCAATTGGCCCATGGCTTCATACGCATCCGCCACGGTCTTCTCGGCGGCCTCGCGCCCGCTGAAAAGGTCCGATTGGATCACGAACACCTTGACCTTGTGCTCGTTTCTGAGTTTCTGCGCGAGCTCTTCTGCGCGCTCCAGCGAGTGAGCGTAATTGATGGCCACGTTGACTCCTTCGGCCGCAAGTTGTTCACACACGGCGGCTCCGAGTCCGGCCGACCCCCCTGTCACGAGGGCACACTTTCCTGCGAGCGAGATCATCTTTTTGCGTGAAAGAAGATAGGGTTGATTTAGGGGATTAGCTTTTTGAGGGGGGAGCTTGACTGCTTGATTGGATTGGGCAAACCTGGTCTTTTTTGCCTGTTTTGAATGGAGGTAAACTTGGATTTGAATTGAGGTCGAACGGCTCTGGTTTAACGAGGTGGAAAGATTCTGGTCAGATTCCTAAAGTTCCCTTCGCATGCCAGCACGAGCCACACAGCAATTTATAGGGCGTTTAGTGCGGAGAAGTCGTGGCGGAACCAGGGACGCGTTCTCACTAGTTGGCCTTGGTTCCACATAATTTCTTTTCATCCCCACACACTCCAGACTTGTCGCGGCATCCCAAGTACAAGGAGAACCGATCGTCTCCACGTATTTGCAGCTTATGTTTGTAGAGCGCCTGCACAAGGCTTCTCTGGATTGAACTTCATTGGTCAAACATCATTCTTGATTTGTGCAGGCCGATCTTGCTGGTCTATAAAGATACCGCGATGGTGTCCGTATGTTGGCGTCTGGTATGTTCATAAAGCCACCATGGATGCGGTCTGTGTTCATTAGGATCAGATTTCACATGTCTTTGATCAGATGGCCGAGGTATCGATGAATTGTCCGTCAGATGTCCCTGACGAGATCCCCCCGTGATATTGTCCATTGATGCCCGTGATAATGTCCATTGATGCCCGTGATAATGTCCATTGATGCCCGTGACAAATGTCCCGTGACAAATGTCCCGTGATAAAGGTCCATCCGGTACTCATATCAAGGTAATGCTAGAACAAATAAGCAGCCACTAGCCTCAACAGAAAATCGGCACAACAAATTCAATCCAAGTTCAACCCTAGGTGACTTCCCAAATGGGAAATTCACCTGCAACGCATTTCGGTCACTGCTTCCACAAATGGAACAAGCGTTCTAGACGCTAAAGCTCCTCCGCAGATAAGTCCTTCTTAATCATGAACGGTTTTCCTCGCCAGTTGATCTCGTGGCCGATCATGGCCGTAACCCAGATGGGTAATGCTAAAACTTCACGCATGACCCAAAACTGGAGCCATTCCCAGAAACCACGTCTGGTGGGGGCCACGTTATCAAGCCAGGCTGGGCAGGTGGTCAAGCTATTGATGTTTGCAATCCACGTGTAGAACTGAATGTAGTCCAGGCAAAGCCAACATAGCATATGCAACCCGAAAAACCACATGCTGAAAGATGTTGTCAAAACCAATCTTGACACGGCGAAAGTCCCCATAAGTCCCGAGATGAGCGATTCGGTGGTGGGCTCCACCAAAGTAGCTGCCAACACCATATACTTCCGGACCCGCAACCAGCGCACACGCCGGTTGGAGTACTCCTTGATGGAGAGCGCCTGGTCATAAGTCATGAGCGGCTGGATCACCAGGTCCCCCGTGAGCGCGGTTCTGCCTCGGCAGTACTCCCACAATGCAATGCCGATCATGTTGTCCTCGCCAATGTAGCGGGAGAAGAATTCCAACGAGTGACCCGGGCCTTTGCTGGAAATGGCCCGAGCCCCAGCCACCACCGCTGGGTCCCCGAAAAAGGCGGACTTCTGGAATGGGATGCGCGACACCGCGTAGTCCAAGTCACTCTTGCGGTACATGTTGGACTTCCCATTGACGCAAGGCGCGATGGCCAAATTATTTAGGCTCACGTAGAATTTCAGGTGCAGCGTGAACAAAAACATCTCGTCCAACAAACTTCCCTTGCCGAACTTGGCCTCATTGAGGGCCACGGCCAACGGCACATGATGAACCAACTTGACCTTTCGGCTCGACGCTCCCAAGTAGCGCCCGCAATTTGTGTTGTTGACCATTGCCACCACGGAATTCTTCAAGATGTGCTCTGATGCCCACACATTGGAGTCCATGATCCACAAGAGATCATGCTTCGCGGCCAAAAAGCCCTTGGCTAGGTTGTTGACCTTGGGATTTGGCCCGAAGTGGTCTTCGCCGGGCCGGGAGATGAGGATCTGGCACTCAATATGGGGGTACTTTGCTGCCAACAGCCTGAGCGTAGGAATGGCCGGGTCGGACGCATCGGAAACACAGAATAGAATCTGGAGTTTGTCCGGTGGGTAATTCTGGAGAAAAGACAGCTCGAGGCAAGACTGGAGCTCAGGGTCGATGCCCTTGACTGGTCGAAGGATGGTGACGGGCTCTAGCGCCGAGCAGCTGAGCACGTCCGTGGGTACAGGCGGCGACAGAAAGCACGTGAGAATGCACCAAAAGCCACTGAAGGCCACCAACACAATCACAGCATACCATAGGAGCAAAACCCATGCCAACACGGAAGAGCAGTCCATCGTGGCGGCTTGTATGGCTGAGATGTTTGCAGTTACAGGCCCGGTGCACGGGTGTGCGACCGGAAGTACCGGGGCGCGTCTGGGCGTGCCACCCTTACCTCCGGCGGAATTGCAGCCAAGCAGCCACCATGACGCCAACGCGACCACCCTGATTTCTGAGCGGCTTCAATGCACTATCTTTCCAAAGAGTGGCATGCCCCAATACACCTTTCCTCATGCGCGCATTGGCCCTGGATGGAAGACACATGCCAGGCGTACACAAGTGATCCCAAAACAGAATACTCGGAAGGCAGGGGTTGATTTCGCCATGTATTTTGCCACCCAGGCTGTCCAGACCTATAAAGCCCAGCTAGACTGCCGCTCTCTTTTTTCCCAGCTATTTTCCACTTTGAAAACCAAGGCATTCTCCCCAAGTTGGCTACACAGGCTAGAGGCCTCAGAGCACCTTGCTATTCTGGGACAAGGGCCCTAAAGACCTGGTTTGATGAGAATAGCGGTTAACGAGGGAAGGAGTAGTGGCGGTTAGAAGCAAGGGGATAAAATCAAGGGCTAAAATCAAGGGCTGAAATCAAGGGCTAAAATCAAGGGTTGAAATCAAGGGCTAAAATCAAGGGCTAAAATCAAGGGCTAAAATCAAGGGCTAAAATCAAGGGCTAAAATCAAGGGCTAAAATCAAGGGCTGAAATCAAGGGCTTAAATCAAGGGCTAAAATCAAGGGCTAAAATCAAGGGCTAAAATCAAGGGGCGTTGCAAGTGCCATTGCGTATACCTGCATACAGCTCGGCTCAGCTTCATGCGCAACCGTGGGGGGCCATCCTCGGTGTTTCGCACCATCTCCCCCACAAGACGCACCAATATAAACCCCAGAGTTTCGCAATTTCCTCACCTCACCTCACCTCCAAACGGTTCGCGAGAAACCTTGTTCGTCGAAACTATTTTATTCCAACCCGCGTCAAGAATCGGCTTCACCCTTTCCATTGACCTCTCGTTGTGATCCCCACTAGCTTGTCATACTTGATCTCTTGATCAGTTCTTCCCCGCCGTCTGGAATGTTAAAAGCCGCCGCTAGAATGACCAGATCGTTGTCGTCATCAATTCCTAAAGGGGACTTATTCAAGTACCAAACTCAACTCCCCAAGTTGCCCGTGCCCACGTTGGCTGAGACCAGTACCAAGTACTTGCGGTCTGTCGAGCCGTTCCTCACCAAAACGCAGCTTGCCTCCACCAAAGCGATTGTCGAGGAGTTCGCGCGCCCCGGCGGCCAAGGGGAGGTTTTGCAGAAGCGCTTGGAGGCGTTTGCTCTGGGCAAGGACAATTGGTTGGCGGAGTTCTGGGATGATTACGCCTACATGTCTTACCGGGACCCCGTGGTGCCATACGTGTCGTACTTCTTCAACCATAAGGATGTGAACAATGAGCTTGGCAAAAACCAGTTGTACAAGGCATCTTTGATTGCGTACTACACCACTCAATTTTTGGTCAAGGTCGAGAATGAGACCTTGGAGCCCGAAATCATCAAGGGCAATCCTTATTGCATGAACGCGTTCCACTATATGTTCAACAACTCGCGCGTCCCGGCCGCAGGAAGCGACATCACCAAGTCTTATGATGGAACCGAAAACCGGTACTTTATCGTTGCGCTCAACAACAACTTCTATAAAGTGTTCCACCATGGCTCAGACGGAGAGCCCTTGTCACGTGCGGACATTTACCAGCAGTTGCTTTACTTGACTGTCGCCGTCAGTCCGCTGGTTCCTCGCGGCGAAGGCGTTGGAGCACTCACTTCGTTGAATCGAGACGAGTACTTAAAGACTTATGAGGAAATGAATCAGTCTCCGGTGAACCAAGCAAGCTTTGAGTCGATTTTCGCCGCGTCGTTTGTCATTTGTCTCGACGACAACTCTCCCATAACCATCGAGGAGAAGGCCCGCAATGCTTGGCATGGAGATGGTCAAAACCGCTTCTTCGACAAGCCCTTGGAGTTCTTGGTGTCCAAGAACGGGAACTCGGGATTTTTGGGTGAACACTCCAAAATGGATGCCACGCCAACGGTGCAGTTGAATAACGAGATTTTAAGCTGCATTCAAAAGGTGTCTCCGGCAGAGTTCTTGGCGGAGGTGGAGGCATCTGCCGCCTCAAGCCCGGCTGGAAAGGTGCCAGAGTTGCCTTCGGTCTTGCCTTTTGATCTCACGTTGGCCACCAAGAACGATATCGCCAGTGCCAAGGCCAAATTCGCGGCCACGGTCAGTGCGCTCGACTACGAGGCGTTCCAGTTCTACGGCTACGGAAAGAACTTGATCAAGCAATTTAAGGTCTCTCCCGACGCCTATGTGCAAATGATGATCCAGTTGGCCTACTACAAGTTGACCGGCAAGGTGCGCCCCACTTACGAGTCTGCTGCCACCAGAAAATACTTGAAGGGAAGAACCGAGACCGGAAGAAGTGTTTCGGTAGAGTCCAAGAAGTTCGTCGAAACCTGGGCTGACGCAGGCGCATCTGCCAACGACAAGATCGCTGCTTTCAACGCTGCCTGCAAGCAACATATCAAGTACTTGGGTGATGCGGCCGATGGCAAGGGCGTGGACCGTCATTTGTTTGGCTTGCTGCAAATGGTGAAGGAAGGCGAGGAGGTGCCGCAGGTGTTCAAGGACCCCATTTACAAGTACTCGTCGTCTTGGTTCCTCTCCACCTCTCAGATCCCCTCGGAAAACTTTCAGAGCTGGGGCTTCTCGCAGGTGTCAGACCAAGGCTTTGGCTTGGGATACTTGGTCAACAGCGACTGGTTGCACATCCACATCTCCAGCAGAAGGGAGTTTGGCTTGAACTCCAGCCACTTGAAGTACTACTTGGTGGAGACCGCCAATGAGATGAAGCAGGTCTTGAGTACTCAACTAGCAGCTAAGCCTAAGCTCTAGGTTATTTAACATGACAGATAAACAAGAAGGTGTAGTGCCCGGGCGCCGTCCAGGTGTAGCCGGGGAAGGTGGGTGTGGGCAATGCATGTGATTAATGAACACGTGATACTAAGCACGTGATGTCAAGCACGTGACGCGAAGGCCACCCTGCACGCGGCGCATCCCACCTACCCCATACTCACTCCCGCCACGCCACTGTTCCTCTGGCACTCCCTGATCGAAAGCTCCTTTTACCACGCCAACTGTCAAGTTTCCTGCATCAAATATTGCTCCTGCCCCCAGCGCGCGACATACTACCAATTCTGAGCCAAGTCCCTAGCTACGGCCACGACCCATCATCAAGGGTCATCATTCATATTACCTGGATCACTTGAACTAGACCAATTGAACCTCCAAACTCAAGAGTGCTTTTTGGGTCGGTGCCATAACCTAGAGGGACCATTTCTGAGGCATTCCAGAACTCCAGAGGCATTCCAGAACTCCAGAGGCATTCCAGAATTCCAGAGGCATTCCAGAATTCCAGAGGCATTCCAGAATTCCAGAGGCAATCCTAGAGGAAAATCCTAGAGGACAATTCTAGAGGACATCCGACAGAGTTTCAATTGCTAAAGCCGCCAGGTTGCAAACTACAGACCACACCTTTGGTTGCCATACTCCCAATAACTACCTCTTTTTGGCTGTACCTTTGACAAGGCCTTTCGCTATCCGCTTGGAAAGAGGCTTAAAGATTGAAAAGGCCTTTGTATTGCAAAACATTTGTGGATTCGGAAAACCTTTGTGACTTTACAAAATCCATTTCCAAGCTTGGACTGTTTTTGCATGCAATTCGACTAAACATTGACCAGCTACTTGACGATTTTGACCGGTTGGCTGTCTCACTGCCATCTTTACTTCACTTGGTCTTGAAATCAACTTCATCATAAGTTTGACTTGATATTCAGTTTAGCGTGATCCATGACCAACACACTATACATTTTCAATGCGCACAACGGGGCCACGTATCAAGTGGCCAAGCCCGTGCGGTTCGCCAGCCTCCAGCAGTTCAAGTTCCATCTCCATCAACACGCCGTGCAGGAGGTGGTTGGCGTGGAGGACCTCATTCTTCTCACATCGTTTGGGATCAAGCTCGAGTTCCCGATGGTCAACGAGTTGCAGGAGCTCTTTCTCTTTGACCGACGGTTGTTCCAGAAAAATGCGCTGCCGTCAATCCTAGCGGCGTATCTTGCGCAAGAACATCTCCGGCACGTGGCGAAGCCTGTAGCTGGGGCGGTACCGGCTGCTGCGCTCGTGACCGAGTTGAATCGAGCCACGGCTCAGCTCAACGTGATGTTCCGGGCACTCAATATCATCTTCCAGTTCGCCTCCAACTTCATCTTTGCGGCGGAGAAGGCGTTCGAGAACTATTCCCACGAGTTCCGGCTTCTCCAGGCCAAATCACTCCACAAGTCGTGGCGGAAGTTGTATGCGGACTTGCAGGCGCTCCCGGCCATCCACTTCAAGAATCTGGCGCCGCTCCGGCTCGCAGACTTATTGAGCGTGTCAGTTTTGAGCGACGCCTCCAAAGCGGTGGATGCCCACTTGCCGGCCATGGTGCAGACCAATAACGAGATGTCGGGGAAAGTGCAGGCCATGAACCGCGTCAAGGTGGAGATTGACGACGAAATAGCCATGCTTCGCAAGGCGTCCGTGCAAAAGTTCCAAGCCAAAGCGGAGGTGGTGGCGCAGGTCGAGGCGCAAGCCCAAGGCAAGGACAAGCACGGCGAGAAGCTTCTTTCTGCGGCGCAAGCCCAAGCCAAGGACAAGCACGGCGAGAAGCTTCTTTCCGCGGCGCTTGAGTGCTACGGCCTTTTACAGTCGGCCATCGGCTTCAAGGCGCACATGGTTGAGGTGTGCAGCGACATCTGGCAGCAGATCGCCCAAGTGCAGATGATGCTGGTGGAAGTCAAGAGCGGGTGCAAACGCTTGTTTGAAAAAGACGACACCGAGCTCGCGCGCATGCGAGAGCACGAGGCGATCCTCTCCATGACCATCGATCTCCCGCTCCTTTTCGGGTTCATTCTCATTGAGCGGAGGAGGCAGTTTGAGTGGGCAGACTACTTCAGCAAGGGCGTGGTGCGCAGCGCCAGCGAGCAGTTGTCCACGCTCATTGAACACGAGAAGAAGTTCCAGGCGCTTTGGAACAAGCGGTTCGGCGCCCTCCTCAAGAGCTTGGACCCCGGCGTGTCCATGCAGGCACAGGTGCCTGCGGTGGACGTGACGATAGTGAACACGGCGCCAAAGGCGGCGTTTGGCTGGCTCGACTTCCACATTGAGCGTGACGACTTGACCCGTTTCATCGACGCCATGCGCCCGCATCAGCCCGAAAAGTCTACGGGCCTCTTGGAGCGCAACTTCAAGGACCTCGTGTCGTCTACCGACCGGCTCAAGAGCGCCACCAAGATCTTGATGACATTGAGCACCACTGCCGAATATGACGCCCAGCTGCAGATCATCCGGGCTCGGGCGGCCGACGATTCGGACCTTTCCCAAATGCGGGGGCTTCGGTGTCGCATCAAGAAGCTCGAGGACTTGCTTCACCAGCAGCAGTACAAGAATCTTCACGGGTGGCCGGTGGTGCGGGGGGCGGGGGTGGCCTCGGTCCTCTATGACCACAAGCTTGCTGAAACCGACCACAAGATGGCTGAAACCGACCACAGGCTGGATCAAACCGAGTCGTTTCCACACAGGCTGGATCAAACCGAGTCGTCACACAAGCTGGCTCAAATCGAGGCGTCTCCACACCACAAGCTTGGCGGGCGGGGGCAGCCTCACATCCAGGAGAGCAGACCCAAAGTGACCCACCACGTGTCGGAACCCAACAACCCCATCAAGCTTTTGGCTCAGGACAAGAAACCGTTGCGGGAGGCGCTAGATGCCTCGGAAACGATCGATAAGCACTTGGAGATTCTCCGGCTCAAGCGGACCGTGAAGGAGATGCAGGCGAAGTTGGATGCCTCAGAAAGGACCAAGCGGGAACACGAAGAGTTGAAAGAGCGGCATGTTCTTTTGGAGGGAAAGTGTCTGAACTTGGAGAAGAGCCGCGAGGCTTTGGAGGGGAGTTTTGAGGAGTTGAAAAAGAGTCATGAGGAGTTGAAGAGGAGTCGTGAGATACAGGACCGATACGAGGATTTGGAACAAAGCCACCAGGACTTGAAACGGAGAAATGAGAGTTTGGAAAAAAGCCACGAGGATTTGAAGATAAGAAATGAGAGTTTGGAAAAGGGCCACGAGGATTTGAAAATAAGAAATGAGAGTTTGGAAAAAAGCCACGAGGATTTGAAGATAAGAAATGAGAGTTTGGAAAAGAGCCACGAGGATTTGAAGATAAGAAATGAGAGTTTGGAAAAGAGCCACGAGGATTTGAAGATAAGAAATGAGAGTTTGCAAAAAAGCCATGAGGATTTACAGAGGAATCATGAAGGCTTGGGACAAAACAATGACATTTTGAAAAAGAACCATGAGGACTTGAAAGGGACTTACTACAACTTGGAAAGAAGTCATGACAATTTGAAGCAGAGCCACGAAAATTTAAAGCATGTCCATCGCCATTTAGAGGAGGATTACAAGAGGTTGGGCGACTCAAAGAAGCCGCCTGAGAGTTATAACGACATGGAGCCCAATATGGAGTCTATTGTGTCGATCAATTTGAGCCGCAGCCTGGACATGCAAAGCGTACACCATATGAGCCACGGTCAGACTCCGGAGGGCGCCGTGGCCAAAAGCTTGGAAGGTTTGAGCCAGGAGGATGTGGAGTCAATCCAAAGACAGAGCCAGGCCCAGACCCCGTCGCAGGCGCAAGCGGCGCTTGAAGATGCCAACTCCAAGCTCAAGTCAGAGAAGTCAGCCCTCGAGTCTAAGGTGTCTGATCTTGAGTCTGCCAAGTCTGCCCTCGAGTCTAAGGTGTCTGACCTTGAATCCGCCAAGTCTTCCCTCGAGTCTAAGGTGTCTGACCTCGAATCCGCCAAGTCTGCCCTCGAGTCTAAGGTGTCTGACCTTGAGTCAGAGATTTCAGCCCTCGAGTCTAAGGTGTCTGACCTTGAGTCTGCCAAGTCTGCCCTCGAGTCCAATGTGTCTGACCTTGAATCCGCCAAGTCTGCCCTCGAGTCCAATGTGTCTGACCTTGAATCCGCCAAGTCTGCCCTCACGTCTAATGTGTCTGACCTCGAATCCGCCAAGTCTGCCCTCACGTCTAATGTGTCTGACCTCAACTCTCTCAATTCAGAGCTCTTGTCCAACATGAGGGCCAAGGAGGCGGAGTTCCGCACCGAAAGAAGCCTCCTTTCAGACCAACTCTCACAGCTTCTCGCCCAACACGACGAGGCTCGTGCCAAGTTGGACGCCAAGACTGAGGACTTCGAGGCGTTGATGGAGGTGATGCAGTCCAAGTCGCAACGCATGGACGAGCTCATGCACGGGGCCAACAAAACGACCCGATCGATGTTCGCCAGCGTCGAGCGGCTCATTGCCTCCAACATGGCTTTCTTCTATGAATTCTGCGAGATCTTGGAGGGCATGGGTCTTCTCTTGGTGGCAGAGACCAACATGGGCCAGCTGGAGTTGCGGATCCGCCGAGTCAAGGGCTTGCGGTCCAAGAGGGAGCACAGCGCGGCCCACGAGGTCGACGTGAGCGGGACCATCAAAACTTTCCGCTCGGCGGTGGTGGCCGACATGGCACAGAGGTTCCTGTGGGCCCGGGAGCTTCCACGGCTCCATGCCGACGCCGAGGACGGCGACATGCTTGAAACTCAGGTGCGGGGCAATGTGGCCACGTGCGAGGAGTACTTGGGCCGGGTGGACCAGTTTGTCAGCGCCATGCTGTTCCGAAGCGAAGACGACCCCGCCGGCCCCGGCAGTGAGCCGTTTTTCCTCAATGCCATTCTCAAGCGGTTCCGCGACGTGGAAGGCTTTGCCAAGAAACTCACGCGGGAAAGCAGGAACTCCGACAAGATCTCCGTCAACAATTTCCAGTTGGGCGACTTGGCGTTGTTTCTTCCCACGAAAAAGGGCTCCGACAAGGTATCGCCCTGGGCGGCCTTCAACCTTGACGCTCCACACTACTTCTTGCAAACTCTGGAGGAGCTCTCGAACAAGGAGTATGTTTTGAGCCGCATCTCGCGCATCGACGAGCACGTCGTGGTGGACGAAAATGATAATCCCTATGAATTGGCCAAGGGCTTGCGTTGGTATTCGGTGTGGGTATAGAGGGAGATGATGTTGATCTGGCCATGTGAGGAGGGAATGAATGGATCCGTGAAGCGATGTAGAGGGCACGAAACTGGTGAAAGGACTCCACTGACTCGCCACTCAGCATTCCTATGCCACGTTGTCAAACAAATATGACACACTTTCTCCGTTGTGAAGCCTTCGAATGGCCTCGGCCAAGGTCCCGCTAATGTCCAACAACTCCAACTTGTCACACTCGGCCACTTTGTCGTCCAACGGAATGGAGTTGGTGCACACGATTTTGTCCAAGCGCGATGTCTTCACCTTGGCGATGGCGTTGCACGAGAAGATTCCGTGCGTGACGATTGCCACCACCCGTTCAGCCCCATTCGATAGCAACACCTCGGCCGCCTTGCACAAGGTGCCACAGGTGTCTGCAATGTCGTCAATCAAAATGCATGTTTTGCGGGCCACATCGCCCACAAGCACCATCTTCGACACCTCGTTGGCCTTCTGGCGCTCCTTGTGGATAAGAGCAAACTGCACGTCCAACTTGTCGGCAATGGAGGCCACTCGCTTGGCGCCTCCCGCATCCGGCGACACTATGCTCAATTTGGCCTGGCCATAGTTTTCCTGGATATACCTCAAGCACAACGGCTCGGCATAGAGGTTGTCCACGGGCACGCGGAAGAAGCCCTGGATCTGCGACGCGTGCAAGTCCATGGTGATCAAGTGGTTGCATCCGGCAGTCTGCAAGAGATTGGCCACCAACTTGGCGGTGATGGGCGCTCGGGACTTGTCCTTCTTGTCCTGGCGGGCGTATGGGAAGTTGGGCACCACGGCGGTGATTCGCCGTGCTCCGCCGGTCCGGCACGCATTGATGATCACGAGCAACTCCATGAGGAAGTCGTTGATTTTGTTTTCGCCGTACGCGGTCTGGATGATGTAGACGTCCTCGTCTCGCACAGACTCGCCGATGGCCACGGCGGTTTCCTTGTTCAGGTACTGGAAAGCGCCTATCTTGGCCACTGGGAGAGCAAGCCGCTCTGCTATGAGCTCTGCGAGTGCCCGGTGCGAGTTGCCCGAAACGAGCTTGATGGAGTTGGGGGTCGAGTGCATTGGTTGGTGAAGGGTCAGGCTGGCGGCAAGTTGAAGCGGCGTGAGATCCTGCCCGGTCACGTGACGCGACACCACCACCACCACCACCACCACCGCTACTCGTCACGTGCCCCAATGCATCGCGACCCACGTGGGCATCGATCACGTGACATGGGTGGTCAATCAACGTTGTAGAACTACAAAGCATCTGACACTTGCCAGGAACGGCGTCCACCTGACCGGCCTTATTGCTAATGTTACACTAGTCCATCGTGGGACTGTATATAATGCTGATCCATTCATTGGACGTACATGATGCAGATATTTGTCTAGCGGCAGTCCTTCGGGACTTTGCAGCGGTAGCCAAGAAGGTCCTTGGGACCATTCTGGTTACACTAGTGTGGCTCCTCCTCCACGCATTCTCTCCAAACTTCCCCTTCCTCCCTCATCTACCAAAGGAATCCTCGGCTCATCAGATATCAGTGACGCAGCCCTTGGAGGCATCGCTGACCAACTTGTAAAACTTGAACAAAGTTCCTCTCTTGTATCTTGGCTCGGGAGCCACCCACGACTTTCTTCTTTCGGCCATGGTATCCTCGTCCACCAACAAGTCGATCTTGTTGTTCTCGGTGTCAATGACAATCACGTCCCCGTCTTCCACCAACGCAATTGGGCCTCCCACGGCAGCCTCAGGCACCACATGGCCAATCAAGAATCCGTGCGATCCTCCCGAGAATCTGCCGTCTGTGATCATGGCAACGTCCTGGCCCAATCCGTAGCCCATCAATGCTGAGGAGGGCTTCAACATCTCGGGCATTCCAGGTCCGCCCTTGGGTCCCTCGTACCTGATGATACACACGGTCTTCTCGCCCTTCTTGATTTCTCCGGCTTGCAAAGCAGTGATGAACGCATCCTCGCGGTCAAACACTCTGGCTTTCCCTTTGAAATACGTTCCTTCCTTTCCTGTAATCTTGGCCACACACGAGCCTGGGGCCAAGGATCCCTTTAAGATTTGCAAGTGTCCATTGGGCTTCAATGGGTTGCTGAGGGGCCTAATGATGTCCTGGCCCTCTGGCAAACCCGGAAGCGTGCTCAAGTTCTCCTTGATAGTCTTTCCCGTGACAGTGTATTGGTCTCCATCAATCATACCTTCGGCTAGCAACATTTTCATAACCGCAGGTGTTCCTCCAGAGTACTGCAAGTCTGCCATCACGTACTTACCCGAAGGCTTAAAGTCAGCCAAAAGCGGCGTGCTGTCAGAGATTCTTTGGAAATCATCCACAGTGATTTCAATGCCCACTGATGATGCAATGGCAATGATATGCAACACCGCGTTGGTGGACCCTCCAGTGGCGATAATGTAGGTGATGGCATTTTCAAACGACTTTTTGGTCATGATCTGCTTGGGTTTCAAGTCTATCTTCAACAAGTTTTTCACCGCCTCACCCACTGAGGCACACTCGGCTGCTTTCTCCTTGGAGACGGCGGGTGCGGATGACGAGTATGGGAGGGTCATACCCATCACTTCCGCTGCTGAAGCCATGGTGTTTGCAGTGTACATTCCACCGCACGCGCCCGGGCCTGGGCAGGCGTTTCTGACCACATCCAAACGCTGCTCGTTGGTGATCTTTTTGGACAAAAACTGGCCATATGACTGGAAAGCATTGATGAGGTCGATCTTCTCAGGGATCTCGGCCGATGCACCACACGATGGCGACCCGGGAAGGATGGTTCCTCCGTATACCATGAGCGATGGTCTGTTGTGCCTAGCCATTGCCATGAGAACTCCTGGCATGTTCTTGTCGCAGGAGGGAATGGCCACAGAACCGTCGTACATCTGAGCCATAATCATAGACTCAAAGGAATCTGCGATGATCTCCCGCGATTGCAAGGAGTACTTCATGCCCTCAGTTCCGTTGGTGATACCATCGGAAACGCCAATGGAGTTGAATTGCATTCCCTTGAGGCCCGCCTTGTTCACAGATTCTGTACAGGCATTATTCAAGTCCATTAAATGGATGTTACAGGGGTTTCCCGTCCACCATACCGACCCGACTCCGATTTGGGCCTTGGAAAAGTCTTCATCGGTGAATCCTGTTGCGTAGAGCATGGCCTGCGACGCACCCTGCGACTTGTCCTGCGTGACAATGGAAGAGTACTTGTTCAAGCTTTTCTGGAGTGAGAATGCCGTGCTTGAAAAAGCACGAGTCCCATATTTGGTCATCTTCATCGTGCTGGTGGCTGAATGGATTTTTCGGCCCTCTTTCGCTGCCCGAATCTTTTCTCATTCCGCGCGTCAGGTGACTCATCCTTTTTTTCAGGCCAATCACAGACTGTTGATTAATACGTCGCGAATACCATTACTGCAAAGGAGAGATCTGCCAACAGTGAAGCTTGGGATTTCATGACAAGGACCGCTCAGCTCTCTGATATCTTAGGCTAGGTTCCTTAATAGTCCATAGTCTCTCGTCATTTTGGACCTGAATACCTCGTCAATGCTTGAATCCGCAAAGTCTCAGTTTGCAGTTTAATTCATGTGCTGCTTTTTTAAGCGCAGCAGCTAAAACTTCGTCCCCTATGTTCTTTCGGAAAATTGGAAAGTCATCAGAGGTTCCACCAACTTGCACTGAAATCTTAGCTTGGACATGCGACTCATTTGTACCCGGGCCAGGGAGTCGCTGCTAGGGAATGACCATGTATGAGGGAGTTGAAATTCTTCACCCTACAAATTCGCGAGGGGACAAGGCCTTTTTATAGACCGATTTTGTAAAATTATCGCTTGCTCCTTGTGGCAAATTGCGCTTGGGGACAACAGGGGCTTTACAGCACGACATGCATTGGTGGGCGTTGGGGGCACATGCAATCACTACATTGCATTGCATAACTGGATATATAAGGTTGCCTCTCGCCCCTGGTCACAACCCTTTTTTTTTAGTACTGACATTGCTAGCCCCAAACACTTGCTATTGATTATCCAAATACGGTACTTTTTCCTTGGGATTGCTTCGAATCTGTCACAATTGCTCCAGCTATGGAATGCGGCTCTGAGAGCTCCATCCATATTTTGTCCTCACCAAATCCCTCCTGGCTGCAAAAAAGTGCAAATGCGCCACGAAATCACTTCAAGTGTACGGGTTTCGATGAAGCTCCGCCAACACGCGGTGCGACCGTCTTAGCTTCCATTCCCACTACCTATCAAATCATGAAGCCCAGAGTTCTCTTCATTGGCGACCTCAACGAAAACCTTCCTGAGTACAAAGCGTTCCTGCAAAAATATGATTGTATCAAGTACACTTTGCCCTCTACCAAGGAGGACGTGATATCTGATTTCAAGACTAAGTACCATGACGTGGATGCAATCTACGGTGCATGGTTGGGATTTGTGTTAGTCGGCGGGTTCAGAGACGAAATAGTGGCCAGTGTGGGTGACCGGCTAAGAATAGTGTCAATTTGCTCCGTTGGCCATGAAGCTTACGATGGAGAGGCCATGTCTAAGCGGGGTATCATCTTGACCAATGTACCCTCCACCGGTGCAGCGGGCCCTGTCGCCGATTTGGTCCTCTATAATACTTTGGCGTCGTTCAGAAATTTCGGAATCTTCCTGGGAAATATGAGCCCCTCCCTTAACCACACAGTGGGAGTACGTGCACAGTTACACGATGCTAAGTTTGACGCTTCGCAAGGGAGAGTGATTGAGGGCAAGTTTACTGCCAGAAACTATTCGTTTGGTGAAATGATCGCAGGAAGATCAAATATAAGCCCAAACGGGCGAAACGCGGTGATTGTGGGGTTCGGCAACATTGGGAAGACCATCGGCGCCCGTTTGAGTGCCATAGGTATGAACATTCACTACGTGAAACGTACCCGATGCAGCGTTGAGCAAGAGCAGAAGTTGGGCTACAAAACGACTTATCATGCCAACATCCAGCTGACCTGTGGTCTCGCTGATTTGGTGGTTGTTTCATGCCCATTGACCAGTGAGACGCGGCACCTTATTAACGCAGATCTCATTCAAAAGTTCGAGAAGCCTATTCGTATCATAAACATCGGAAGAGGACCAATCATCGATGAACAAGCGTTGGTTGACGGCTTGAATGCAGGGAAGGTTGTGTTTGCTGGGTTAGATGTGTTCGAGCATGAGCCCAAGATCCACAAGGACTTGTTCAATCGCCAGGATGTGATCTTGACACCCCATATTGGTGCATCGACCACGGAGAACTTTGACTATACGGCTGTGTGTGCTTTGAAAAACATTGATGCGGTTTTACTGGGCGAACAGCCGTTGACTCCGGTGAACTAAGAGACTTTGCGGATCAAGAGACTATGCGATCCGTAACCTTGTCACGAATCGACACAAGATTGAAATTGCCGGCAACCAAGTCGAATCACTTTGCAATTATGTCAAATGTGAAGTTTGCAATGATGGCATCCAAGAACCTTGCAATGGTGTCAAAACTGGAACCTTACAATGGTGTCAAAACTGCAGTATGGCAATGCTGTCATAACTGGAGCATTGCAATGGTGTCAAAACTGCAGTATGGCAATGCTGTCATAACTGGAGCATTGCAATGATATCAAAAGTGGGGCTTCGCAATGATGTCATACTTGGAACTCTGAATTGATTTTAATATCTGAGTCTGACATCAAGGTTGATTATTGGACTTGTTCTGAGGCTCACGATTGGGATCACTAGAACTTTGCAATAAAGGAGTGAAATTCGCAATTCATGTTTACATTGCAGTTGCTATCGAGCCCACAATTGATTATCACAATCAAACGTTTCCGTTGAAGACGACAAGGTATAGAAGGATCCGGTACAGAAGTCAGCTGCGCATAGCTCCACAGGCCGTGGCTTTCGTGCGTCTGCGCTTTCTAGGCTGCCTCCGCTGTGGCTTGAAAGAGAAGACCCAGTGATACCGGTTTCTTGTTCAGTTATACTAATGACCTCGGGACGTATATCGCAGTATGTATTGATGTAGTATGCCGCCCGATTTAGGGCGCGGTGTACGGAGGTCGCGCGCGGCCCCCGCAAGCAAGGTGAAGCGCCGGTCCATTTTCTCCCCTCCAACCACAATGGCTTCCCTCTACAAAGGCGTCTACACAGCCATCTACGACTATGACGCTAATACGCCGGAGGAACTATCCTTATCCACCGGCGATTTGCTCTACATATTGGAAATATCCGACGTGGACGACTGGTGGACCGTCAAGAAGAGGGTCTTGCCCGTTTCGGGCCAAGATGTCGAAGAACCCACGGGATTGGTTCCCTCAAACTACATCGAAAAAGCCCGCGTTATATCCCGCTGTGTCACTTTATACGACTACGATAAGCAGACGGAGGAGGAGCTTTCGTTCAAGGAGGGAGACGAGTTTGATATTTACGACAACAACGATCCCGATTGGTTGTTAGCGGGAAACAATACCGAATACGGATTTGTGCCGTCCAATTACATTGAGTATCGGGACCAAAACACGAGCCAGGGCCCGAGCCAGAGCTCGTACCAGGACCAGCAAACCACGAACGGGATCCCAAACCAAGCGGGCCAAAACAGAGATCAAGGACAATCGGGATACAGCCAGCACAATCCGGGGGCCATTGCCGCCGCTCCCGGAAGTGGGGCTCTGAAGCAGGCCGGTGGCTCGCAGCCCAACCAGGCGCTTCCAAACCCAACTCAGGGCGCACGTGATCGGACAGAACCTTATGACTTGAACGGAGATCAGTTTGTGGACGCAAGTGATGGCTATGGCAGCGGAAGCAGAGACGTGGAAAGCGAAGAAGAAGCTCCGCCGCCAATGCCATCGCGCCCCGGAGTACAGTCCTCAGCACCGGAAACAGGTGCAGCGCTCAGAACCGGCGCAGCCTCTCGTTCACAGGAGCAGGAAGAGGATGTCGGGCCGCAAGCAACTAGTTCCGAGAATGCTGCAGCACCTGAGCATGGCTTTGATGGAGAGTACTTCCGCTGGTATATTGACGAGGTGGACGGGCGCAAGAAGCGGCCGGTGGTGTTGGCCATTGGCAATGGGCTCGTGATCCTCAAGCCCAACTCCAACAACCCCAAAAAACTCCTGTTGAAATCTGCATCGTCTCTTGATAATAACTGGCGCATACGCGACTTGGTCAACTATAACCACGAAAAAAAGCATGTTTTTTTCGACTTCAAGAACCCGCTGGCGTCGATCGAGTTGCATGCAGGCACCCGAGATGTGGCCGACGCCATCATTGCGGTATTGGGTGATTTAAAGGGTGCAGAGCAGGCCCGTGGCTTGAAGGAGGTGGCTCGTGCAGCGCTGACCAAAACGTCGAATGCCAACAAGCGTGTGGGGGTGTTGCTCTTCGACTTCAAGGCGCAGTCCCCAGACGAGTTACTGTGCAGAGAAGGCGATGAGGTGCACATAATTGACCTGAAAAAGTCCAAGGAATGGTGGCTCTGTGAACGCGTTTCTGATGGCCATCAGGGCGTCGTTCCGTCCACCTACATTGAAATCATTGCAACCACCAACTTGGACAAGTTGACCGATGGGGCCCAAAGAAGAAAGTCCAAGAAAGGGTCGCCGCTGAAAGGACGTGTCGTGGAGGCTTCAAAGGCACCTCGGCTTCGTGACAGAGACGACCGCGAACGGATCCGCGAGTCGGACCGCAAAAAGCGGGTCGAGCCGGCATCCAAGTCCGAGCAGAACATGCCCAACTTCCACAGAATCCGCACATGGATTGATAGCTCGGGTTCGTTTAAGGTGGAGGCGGAGTTCTTGGGCTTTAAGGAGGGCAAGGTGCATTTGCACAAAACGAATGGAGTTAAGATCGCCGTGCAGGCCACGAAGCTCTCGGTGGAGGATTTGGAATACGTGGAGAAGGTGGCAGAGGTTCTGCTTGACAAGTACAAAGAGGAGTTGGCCCGGCAGGCAGCCAAGAGAGAACGGGCCCGCGCCGCGAAGAACCCGGCCAAGTCGGCCACGGCAGTGATCAACGACACGCCGCCGCCCAAACCAGACCGGAGCAAAGCCACGCCCATTCCGCAATCGGAGCCGGACTACGACTGGTTCGACTTCTTTCTTTCTTGCGGCGTGGACATCGGAAACTGTCAGCGATACTCGGTCAACTTTAGCAAGGAGCAGATGGATGAGACCATTTTGGAGGATATCACGGCTTCGCTTTTGAGGTCCTTGGGCTTGAGAGAGGGCGATATCCTCCGTGTGATGAAGCATTTGGACAACAAGTTCCACCGGGAAAAGTCTGTGCCTTCAGAGACACCCACAGGCGGGCTATTCACCGAACCCACGGGAGCCTTGAAGAATAACAGCACCACGGAGTTGTCAAAGGTCACGGCCAACGCCTTGCCAGTGCCCGCCAAAGAAGCACCCAAGAACGAGGACGACGCGTGGGCCATCAAGCCGGCAGTGAGAAGCAACGAGGCTCCCAAACCGCAATTCACCGGCTCTTTGCAGGATCTCGTGGATATTCAGCCTTTGGACGGCGGGTCCCAAAGTGTGGTGACAGCGCCAGCGGCCGCGCCAATGACGCCGGTGAAAACAGCTCCAAGCCTAGGTCCTCAAGCAACATCATCCAATACGATTGAGAACAAGAAGTTGCCTGAGATTACCCCTGCCCAAACGGGTTTGACCGCCAACAAGACTGGGGGGCTTGTTCCCGTGCCCACAGGAGGATTGATTCCGGTACAGCCAACGGGATTTGTTCCTATTCCGGTACAGCCAACGGGATTCATCCCTATCCAGGGGACATCGGGGCTCATGCCACAACCCACATTCGGTATAGTGCAGCTTCAACCCGGCGTCAGCACGTTCCTGGTGCCTCAGACATCTTTCAACCAGCCCCAGACCCCATTAAACGCTGCAAACCAGGCTTCGCTGAACCAGACAACGTTCAACCAACTGGCGCACTTACCTTTCAACTCGCAGCCCACAGCATCATACGTCCCGATGCAACCCAACTCAAACCCAATGTCATTACAGCCTACTGCATCGTTTGTTCCCCTCCAACCAGGAACATCGGCAACAATGCCACAGACCTCTTTCGGACAAGCCACAGGAACACAGAATACAGGCGTTTTTGGTCAATCGAATAACCAGGCATTGCTTGGGCAGACCACTGGAGGCAACACTGGTGTTTTGCCGCAGATGACGGGTCAAAGGACTGGCGGAGTGGCCAATTCGTTTGTGCCACAATCGACTTTTGGGAAGCAGATTACCGGAGGGTTTATTGGCCTGAGCCAGACGGGTCTTCCTCAAACATCTTTTGGAGCCCAGGCCACCGGAGGCATGATGCCTCAGACCTCTTTTGGAGCCCAGGCCACAGGAGGCATGATGCCTCAGACCTCCTTTGGGGCCCAGGTAACAGGAGGCATGATTCCGCAAACATCTTTTGGGAACCAAGGTGCGGGCCAGAACTTCACCAATTCCGCTATGCCTCAAATGTCATTTGGAACGCAAGGGACGGGAGGGTATGGAGCCCAAGGTCCGTTCGACCCAAGTGGAACCTCGCAATTTGGCAACCAGCCTTTCGGAACCCAAGCATTGCAAAATGGCAGCAACCAAACGGATATGACCAACTTGAGCAATATGTTCCAGAACACGTCTCTCCAGTCGTCCTATGGACCACAGTCATCTTTTGGACAGACGTCATCTTTTGGTCAGCCGTCAACCTTTGGACAGCCATCCTTTGGTCAGCCGTCAACATTTGGACAGCCAGCCTCTCAGCAGCCAGCCTCTCAGCAGCCATTCTTTGGACAGCCCTCTGCCTCTGCGCAGCCCTCCTTCGGCCAACAGCAGTTTGAAGGATTTGGCAATCAGCCTCTAGCGTCACAGCCCACGGGTCTCGGTTTCGGAAATGGCCCAGTCTTGCAAAATCAGCCCACCGGAAAAAGAGCCAACTTGCAGGCCGCCACTGCGGAAAACCCGTTCGGGTTCTAATAGCTCTTGACGGCCGAATCAATTAGAAGCTTGTGATTCAGATCGACATAGCTGGATGATCTCTCGAGTCAAGGCAAAAATGGCTGTTGAAATGCACGTTTCATATCTGAGACGCGCGCCGCATTTTGCAGCCATGCAACGAGAAAATTCCCGCGCTTTGAAATGTAAGGGATGCTCTCAAAAGTATATAAGGGGGCGCATCCGCCCCAAATACACCCCACTATCTTATTGTTTTCTCTTACTCCTTGGTTCAAAATTATATAGCCAAAGGTCGTTCAAGCTCAAGACTTTAAGCACGGCTTAGCACTTATTTCGGACTAGGTTTGACGCGAAGCGGTCCTACTAGGCCCCTTGGATTTAGCTTATTCTGGAGGGTGTTTCCGTCTCATAACGAGTTCATCCCAAACGTCAAGAAAGCAGCCGAAGCGAGAGCGGCAGCAGAAACATGAGCTACCCAGAAACACGGAAACGGTTCGGAGATCTCCTTGACTTCTTGTGCCAATTCAAAGGAAGGCTTCTCGACGAGCCATACCGAGGCAACTTGGAGGTCATCCGCGGGTTATACCAGCTTCAATACGCCGACAAAAAAGATCCCCGAGCAGAATCACTCAAGCAATTCTGCAAGTTCCTTGAGGAGTTCAACCTGGTGTCGGCCAACGCCCTTGAGTTCAGTACCAATGGCGTGCAAAGACTTCAATGGATCAAGAAAGCCAACCTCGAGATGTTGCAAAAGAGACTAATGGACCCAGCTTCGACTGCTATTCCAGAATCTACTGAGAATGAGGTGATATCTCCTGGCATACAGGAGCCGATGAAAGCCGCGGAGCCGATGAAAGCTGCGTTGATGGGAATGTTGAGCTCCAGTCTCTACACTACACCGCGTGTGGAAGCAGAGCCCCTAAGCGGGTTCGACTTCGACCTCGATAGACTAAATGATAGCCTCAGCAGGCCCACGGCAATGGAGCGGCTTGGGGTGCAGCGTGCCAAGCTTCAATCAACGCAGAAGGCATTTTTCGACGTGTGCGAGTCGCAGGTGCATAACCAAACACTTGCCAAGTTGTGTTTGAGCTCCAAATCTCTTGGCCAAGGTTCCAACGAGCTCCCTTCAAACTCAAAGATACACAAGGTCATTGCCTCGTGCAAATCGCTAATCAACAAGGAGATTTTGGCGTGTGTGAAGCAAAAGATCCATTTTATGCCGCTCTTGACGTCCCATACTGACCAGTACCTCGGCAACTGTTCGTACTTGGACACATGCCATAAGCTCAAGAATTGTCGGTACTTGCACTTTTACACGCTTAATCCTTCGCAGGCGGTTTCGCAAGAGGAGTCAAAGCCATTGCTAGCCTTGGACTATACTGTTGGAGAATGCTACGACACAATCACCAAGAAACAGCTCCCACCCCAATGGATCAACTGCGATGTGCGCTACCTCCCATTCAAAATTCTCGGTAAGTTTGCCGCCATCATCTCGGACCCCGCGTGGGATATCCACATGTCGTTGCCATACGGCACATGCAAGGATTCCGAGCTTCTTTCGCTTCCAATGAGAGAGCTCCAGGATGAGGGCATTTTGATGCTTTGGGTCACGGGGCGGTCCATTGAGATTGGGCGCAAGGCATTGGCGCAATGGGGATACACGATTTCAGACGAGATGGTGTGGATCAAATTGAACCAGCTCCGCCGGACCATTGTCACGGGCCGCACGGGCCACTGGTTCAACCACTCCAAGGAGCACTTGATTGTGGGCGTCAAGGGCAATCCTGTTTGGCTCAACAAGAAAATCGACATTGATTTCATTGTGAGTGGAACACGCGAGACCCTGCGCAAACCAGATGAGCTTTATGGCATTGTGGAAAGGTTGGTGGGGAAGGATGCACGGAAACTCGAGATCTTTGGTCGCGACAACAATATTCGGCCAGGGTGGCTCACGATCGGAAACCAAGTCACAGGCACGTCCCTCTATGAGGAGGAAGTGTTGCAGAATTACAATAGGTACCAAGCGCAGAAGAACCGGCGGTGATTGAGCAGGTGCGAGTTCAATGGCTGATCTGGCTGACTGAAGGAATGATTGGGCGGATGGATTGGGCGGATGGATTGGGCGCATGGATTGGGCGCATGGACTGGGCTCATTGACTGGCTCGGCTCATTGACTGGCTGGACTCATCGAGTGACTGGGCCCACTATACTAACCAGGACTAGCTACAACTACCTATCAGACTACTGCCAACAGCATGCAAGACTAGCAAACTGATATGCTCATTGCTTGTGCTTCTCCTGTTGTATCATCTTCAAGCGCTCCTTGCCAGCCCTGTTGTCCATGTCGATCTTGATATCGAGCTTGTAGCCCATCCAAAAGGCCACCTCAAACACCACGAAGAACGGGGCCAACACCAAAGCCTGGAGCAAATTGTGGACCAAGGCCGGAGCCCTCTTCTCGTGAAAGGCATGGCCATAGAATTGAGCCAACCAGCAAGCAACATGGATGGCAAATGCTATCCTCACATACTGAGACTGTGACAAGGCTGACGAGGGAAGAGCCAAAGACGCATAGAAGTTGCGTTGGATGTGGGCATACGCCGCCAAGAATAAGAAGGCCGGAAGGCCCAATTGCCAGTCCAAGAGCAAATAATAAAGGCCATAGACCCAGGCAATCACGGTGCCCATCGTGGCTTTGGGGTAAGTGTCCAGGATGACAACACCAATGGACATGCTGAGAGCGGAGAGCAAGATCAAGGGGATACAGAACAAATGGATGGCCACGTTGGTGTGGTTCATGTGATACTTGCGATAGAACACGAGGTGGTTCCTTAGGTCCAAGAGTCCGGGCATGGCGGCACGAGGGGTGGATTGGCTGGCTATGAAAAGGGAGGACTGTGATTTGCCGGAATGCGGAAGTGTGCAAGGAACAAGTGGGGAGTGAGCAAGTGTGGAGAGTGCATGGAGCAAGTGTGGAGAAGCAGTGCGGAAAAGTGCAGTGTCAAGCGAACCAGTGTCAAGTGCAAACCAGTGCCAAGTGTGCAGGCCACACCGTGATACGAAGATCATGAGCATGAGGTGATGGTGCTTTTCGAAACGGTTGAGACCAATTCGGGAAGATTCAACCATGAAAACAGAATGTTCAACCAGCGAGGCAAACGACTCGAACCACACGAGTAACATTGGACCGGCCAATAACTGAAAAGGCTTGTTCTCCTCTGCAGTTTTCAACCCCGGTGCGGGAGGACACCTCGGCTTCATTACATTCGGGATACTCGAATCTGGAGGTTTGCTTGGTGTGTGCTTGGAAGTGCAGTACAAAAAGAGGGCAAGCCGGACGGGACTGAACTGGTGTCATTGATCTCCAGGATACAACAGCTTGTGGGGCAATGTGGGGTGCCAATTTTTACTGAGCGAAAAGGCATCAAAGAAACGGCCCGTTCCACGACCGTTTGCACTAGTTACTCTGGATCCGAATCGCGGTGCAATAAGTGGATTGGAAAATGCAACATTGGGTGCTGGACCACCCGACGTGTTTATCGATGGACTAGGCAATCTGCACCTGATTGAGGAACTTGAGCGATTCTGGCCTGGGCCATATCTTCAAGTCTGGCTATGCCAAGAGCAAACAGAGAGTTGAATAAGCCGTGAAAATATGTTCCTGAAAATATCATGATGATTTTGGGCAGAGTATGAGACTGGCTAAGTTTAGCGGGCCAAACTTCGAAATACGGATCTTGAGAACGAATTCGGAAGGTACCATTCGCCGTATAGACATCCGGGGAAGATCAAAAGGTGAGTTAGACGTCAGATGGTTTACGGAGGAATTCACCTCATGTTAGTGCCATGGAGGACACCTATGCGCCTCCATGAAAGCGACTTACCAAGGCCAAGGCAGCCCACGTCGGGAGAACGGGAACACCTGTTACAATTGTTACAAGGACCAATTGGAGCGAAGCACAACGGGATGGTGTGGATCTATACACTAAGGGCATAGAGTAAGGACTAGGGCAAGAGGTAAAGAGAAGGGTCACTTGGCAGCACCAGTTCATCCCACTCATGCTTGGAAACAAATGGAAATCGAGGTTTGTCTTCAAATACAGGGAAAGAGAAAGCTCCGAAGGGACGCGGACTAGCCCATCTTGACACAACAGCAAGTCATCCACGCAAGGAGGAGAGGCCGATGCAACGGCCCTATGCAGTCTATATTTGATAAGATTCGGCAACAACGATAACATCAGGGTTGATGACTTCAGGGCAGTGCAGCAACTGTGTATGGTTTTACCAAGGGTGCAATTTGAACGTTTTTCCAAAGTACCATAAGGAGAAACCTGGAGGCCGCAACGGTACGAAACGCAAAAGACTATGGCAGGCTCGGCTTCAAATCTGGATCCTTATCAAGCCCGGCTTCAGGATCAGTATGAGGCGAGAATTTCCCGGTAGGTCCGGAGGTAATACCACATGGACCCGTGACAGCAAGATTAAATGGACAGTTTAGAGGAGCAATAATTGGAAGAAACTTCCGGCCAAGAAAATGGAGGATATGGATAAGCAGCATGAGGAAGCCTTGATGCCGATGACCAGGATCCAAAAGCAGTTGAAGACAAGATATGGGACGAGGGGTCAAGGAGGACAACAAAGAAAAGACCTGGATATAATGGCGGCAACAAGAGGGAAAAGACAAATATGAAATAATGAGTAGTTGCATGCTCATGGATGTGTCAGTCTAAAAGCCCGACAGCCCACGCCCGCACCAAGCACGAGGGAAGGTTCGGTGGGTCTAAGTCCAAACTAGTGCCAAGAGACACCACTGCCAACGGAAACGCCAACGGAAACGCGTTTGTCCATTCAATGAAGTATCAAAGGGAGTCCTCTGATCAATTCCGGGAATTTCAGTGCTTGGTTCCGAGAATGCGGCCATCGCAAGCTCCGTGGTCCCCAACTTGGGTTGCCCTGGGGAAGCTTGTCTTCCCTTTGTCTCCTTGCTTGAAGGCCATCGAGGAGCTAGGCAGTTGCATGTCGATCAAAAGGTGTGTTTAGAGAGAGGAAAGAGTGACGCCTGCGATTTGACAATCTTCTGCTACTAAGACCCAAAGGTTACGGACGCCTGACACGCTGGCGGATGTTGCGGCTGCTTAGAGCGTCACTGTAATGTTTGGAAGATTGGATGACAGAAAGGCCAAAAATGGAAGGATAAGACTTCGAATTTTGAAATCGAAACCGAAATAGCTGAAAAAGAAAAGGCAGCAAAAACAAGAGGGGGAAAAAGCAAAACTACAGAATACAAGGTGCTGGAAATCAAAAAGACTAAATGGGGTGTTCTTTGATACCAGTGCGGAGAGGTGATGTATTCGGATATCCTAGAACGTGCGGGATCTCCTACTTATGAAAGCAGGCCATGGCCTCGTCACGAAGGTTTTGCCTCTAGGCCCCAAACGGGCTATTCTAAATTCCCCCTCCAAAAGCCCTCTCCAAAAGCCCTCTCCAAAAGCCCCCTCCAAAAGCCCCTCTATGCCCCTCTTTATGCTTACCATCATCAGCGCATCCATGGATCGCGCACGACCCAGTAGATGGACAGAACAATGGACCAAAAAAAGCCGAAAAGCGGTAAAACCGGATTTGAAAATCATGTGACTTGAGAAAGAAGAAGATAAAGCTCATGTATTCACGGGACATGGACATACCATCACTGATGCTAATGCTTGGGGTGCTTGGGACGTAGGACCTCGATTATATCTGAACGAGTATACAGGTGGTTATGAATACGTCTTAAAACATAGGCGGCACCGACGACATTGAATAGCATTTTTGATGATGAACCCTAGCTTTCAGGGTGTGATTTGTATTTGGCTGGATGGCCCGGGATTTCAACAGGTCCGCTTTAACTTAGATCCACCATCGGTAGCGTGCCACCCATGGCTACACAATTGATCTAGGACGTGCAGATACAAGGGACAACCACCCTCGAACCACCGAGAGAAAGGCGTGCCCAGTCCCGACCACCTATCTCCGAGGCCTAGACGGGGCGGCACCAGTTGCAACCTATCAGGCGCAGCGCCGTGGTTTCCACTCGAAATGCAATGTGGTGGTATTCTGAGAGAATCCCGCCCCTGACACCACTTTGCCCCAAAAAAAGCCAAGATTGGCGATTGTTCGGCGACAAGGGCGCCTGGCCGGGCCTCAACACTCCATGTCGAACCAAATGGCGCCATCGTGCCCTCACGCCGACTGAAGGTGGTGCATTCAGGCCCCTCACCTCGGCATGAGGTCGCCAGTGGCCCAGACCAGTTTTTATCTATATGTTGGACCATTGCCTTTTTTGTGAACACCAATACATCTTCTCTAGTGAACACCAATACATCTTCTCTAGTAAAAACCAATACATCTTCTCTAGTAAAAACCAATACATCTTCTCTAGTAAAAACCAATACATCTTCTCTAGTAAAAACCAATACATCTTCTCTAGTAAAAACCAATACATCTTCTCTAGTAAAAACCAATACATCTTCTCTAGTAAAAACCAATACATCTTCTCTAGTAAAAACCAATACATCTTCTCTAGTAAAAACCAATACATCTTCTCTAGTAAAAACCAATACATCTTCTCTAGTAAAAACCAATACATCTTCTCTAGTAAAAACCAATACATCTTCTCTAGTAAAAACCAATACATCTTCTCTAGTAAAAACCAATACATCTTCTCTAGTAAAAACCAATACATCTTCTCTAGTAAAAACCAATACATCTTCTCTAGTAAAAACCAATACATCTTCTCTAGTAAAAACCAATACATCTTCTCTAGTAAAAACCAATACATCTTCTCTAGTAAAAACCAATACATCTTCTCTAGTAAAAACCAATACATCTTCTCTACTTGACGTTAACTAAAGAATCTAACATTAACCGTTTTAAATTCACAAAGATTGAATTCAGACTCCATTACTATCTCCAAACATAGCATCCCTTCCTATATAAAGGTTTTTTCCATGGTCTAAACTGACCCGCCATAGTAGTGCGCCCATGGGGACACAAGTAGTCTTTGACGTACGGTTATAATGGTAACTGGAATTTCCCCAGGAAGTAGACAAAGTTGCCATTAATGATAATGAAGCTATAACCATTGATACATAACTATAAGGTGAATATTCTATTAAACCACCATATTTACGCATATCTTGGGTTTTTGACATAAAACTATGAATTATTGAACCAGCTGACATAAGTAATAAAGCTTTGAAAAAAGCAATAGTATATGGATAAAAACTCTTAAAAAATATAGTTTTTTATAGACTATACCGCCTTTATTAGATTTTAATAAATCGAGAAAAAGAGGGATTTATTAATCATTTTTTTATTTATTAATCATTTTTTTTATTTATTAATCATTTTTTTTATTTATTATTATATTTCTTACGTTTAGTCTCTGAGGATCCTACTTCGATTAAAGTATTCCGCCCCTTTCAGGGACGGTATTTAATCACCAGATTTTTTGGAATAGCTGATTCTATATGAGTTTTAGGGCATTTTAATTTATTTCCAAAACTTTTGTATATTTTTGTTGAGGATATTTTATGTTTAGCAGCTAATGTATAAGACCAAGATGATTGTAAATATCATATTATTCTTTTAAGTTTGTTCAAATTAGAAGTTAGATCCAATATGGGTAGCGCACTACCCATGGATACACTATTGACCTGCGACGTATGGTTGCAAGGGGAAACCTTCGACGACCCACGTCGGTAGAGGCGTGTCCAACGCCGACCGCCTACTTTCGATATAACGTCGTGGCTTCCTCGGCGCAGTCTCGCCGCAGATACCCCTTCTGGGCCACACCAACCTCATCGAGACCTCCCAATCTGCACCAGCCACCCGGCTGGCTGGTCACTCTCCCGTATAAGGATTGCCAGCCAGCTAAGGCGGCTGGTTTGCTCCTTAAGCCAGACCGAAGCCAGCGCGATCGGGCTGGACCGTTTTCTATACAAGAGCCGATGATCCCACTTCTTTTAGAGATCATCAACGAATACACCTTCTTTGAGTACTTGACGTTAAAACAACTACAAAAGAACCTAACAAGAAGCGTATGCGTAATAATTAATAAGACCATTTATTTTATAGTTGAAGAAATTAACTATTGTAAAATGATCTAGATTTTGAAGTATATTTATAGAAAGAGGATAGTAATTTTTACCATCTTTTGATCTTCTAATATATTTACTATGCACTAAAAGTTTTACTAGTTTATTGTCAGAATCAGTGGATGTGCCAGGACTCATCCATACTCCATTGCTCTTCGACATACCCAACGACAAGTGCTCATGAGCGATCCAACGACAAGGGCCCATATGCGATCCTAACTGGAACAGAGGGTTCTAGTGTGATAAGTTCCCTCGTCACATTGGCATGAGTTGGCTCGTGAAATTGCCACGGTGACCTACCGGGTGGGACCCGAATGGGAGTCCCGATTTGGCCGTGGCCGTGCCGATGACCTGAGGCCAGTGGCTTTCTGCCCCGTTTTTTTTTTTTTTTTTTTTTGGTCACAACAGCCGGTCACGTGCCGGCTTGAACAAGGCAGAGGCTGAAAAACAATACCAACCGGAAAGCCTTGGTGATGCCCATCCCGACGAGACAAACGTTCCTGTGGAGCCATGCCAGGAAAAGAAGAGTTCGTCAAATTACACCCTGCAGCCGGAGAGGCGGGTCCAAACCTGGCCTGTCTCCGAAACTCGGACGAGGTGGCACCAGATGCAAGGGCATGGTCCCACTCGAATACAACGGCCACTAAATATGGCGCCAGCTCACGTGGTTGCGGGAGTCTTATCCGGTATATGGGAATAGGATATCTCACGTCTAACATCCTCCTCCTCTTAGGTTCATACTTGTCCTCAAGTATCTTCTTCCTGGGAATTTACATTTGCTATTTCCCTTTCTTCGTCTTGTATATCCTGAGGGTCTTGAATTCTGAGACCATGCGGATTATTTGAGATGCGTCGCGCTTCATCTTCTCTTATCCTGAGTGTTTCTTCATCAAAGTCAGATTCTTCATGTCCTCTTGTAGAGTTAAGTGTCGCTCCTCTGAGGTGTACTCTGTCGTCTTCTTCTAGTTGTCTTTCCAATATTCTTCTATATTCCATCGGTATCCGGCTATAATCGCGTGGACTAATTCGTCTGTTGATATCCGAGTTTTTCCACTTCAATTCGATAAACGGTGGGTGTTGGTTAACTCTTCTAATCCTTTCAATGTCATCTAGACTAGCGAGGATATCGTCAATCTCGAATGGTGATATATGGACATGTTCGTTGGACGACTTGTGGTATTTTTTCAAATTGGTGGTGTTCAATGATATTGTCCTTTGAGGATCTAAACGAATTTCATGTGCATTGTCATTGATAACCTTTGATATTTTGTAGGGTCCTTCATAAATCGGTGCGGATTTTCTTCCAGTTCTGAATTGATTGATTGGGCTAGATTTAACTAGGGCCTTCTCCCCCTTTTGGAATCGTACGTCTCGTCGATGACGGTTAGCGTATTCTGCCATTTTGTCTTGTTTCTCTGATAAGAAATCTCTCATTTCTTTTTGAACAGACATTTGGTATAAGGCAAATGAACTTTCGAACATCTCGACAGGGTACTTCTGTGGTATAGAATGTACTGCACGAGGACGCCATCCTTGGTTGGTCATAAAAGGAGTTTTTCCCAACGAAACTTGGTATGAGTTGTTGTAGGCAAATTCTGCGATGGGGAGTATATCGTCCCATTCCGCGTATTATGATCCTTTTGATAATAACATGGGCCTGATCAAATCGCACTGGCCCACGCCGGCTGAAGGTGGCGCAACCGGGCCATGCCTCGCCAGGACGCCCGACCGATTATCGTCGATATAGGTTTGTATCGTCCGTGTTAGGGACAACAACCCTTCTCTCCCGGACTTGGCGTTAAACTACAAAGGAACACCACAATCTCTGTCTCTATAGAATATTCAAACAAACGAGAGAACAATAATCTCAAATTCAACAATAATAAGCGCGGATTAGGCCACGGCAGTGGCACATGGAAGTCCAATGGCTAAAACTACGGCCGCAACTCTTGCAACTCCAACAATCCGAACTCGAACCAAAAACCTAACAAACCTCCTGAGCCTCTGGACAAACAAACAGTTAATAGTATGGTTGAACGACCATCGGACCAGCCAGTGTTGAATCAGAAACATCCGATTACTTCGAAGGTAGGTTTCTTTTGGATTCCGCATTTAGCGCACATCTTGTTTCCGACCGACCATTACTTTCCAAATTCGTGTCGGCTGAACTGTCCCAATTTGAAGCTGTAAACGGAACATCCTTAGATGTTCAAGGGTACGGTATGCTCACCCTTCGTTTTACGCCAATTTTTATCACTTTGTATTACCGAAATTTTATTACGCTTCACTGTTACGCTTCAATGCTCTCTCGCTTCTCGATTCACCTGAAATTTCCCTTCGCTTTCGAGTGACATCGTCAGGTATTCGTGAACCGTTTGTGAGATTTTTTCCGCCCCCGCCAACTAATTCTGCCCCTGTTGTTATCCAATCATTATACAAGGATAGACAACTTTGGATCTTTCACTTGGTTGATCATAATACAAAGCTATTACCCCAGCTTCGACACTCAATGCCGAGTTAATTGCGCTCTTTACGACGACTTTCCGAGCTATATGGGTTAAAACCCTATTGTCCCAGATAGAGCTGGAAAAGAAGATTCAATCCTATTGTGACTACCAAGGTGTGGTCCTGACAGCTGCAACCAACAGGAAGGTTATGGGCCTCAGCGACTACAAGTCGAAAATTCCAACGAAGATGCCTCTTAGAACCAGACCCACTAATACTCATGTATCTAATGATAATGATGATGGAGAAGTCCACACCTATCTCCATGATACAATGGCTGTGCTTTCAGAGTGCGGACCTCCACTGGACATCAGTCCATGGTTGCTCACCGGTCCTCTCAGCACATCCATGTATGATTACATCTGTACACTTTCATTGGAAGGTATGTCATTGCTTTTATCTTAGTTGAGCTATTTTTCTTTTGTTAACGTCTTGAAAGCTCACATCAGAGGTGAATTGCGAAAGCATGCGCAGCGCACTACCATGGAGGATCTAACACTTGTCATACTTTACATAGATATTCGTTCCTGTATTTGTCTCCACGCCATGTCGGTGGTCTCGGGCCAAGGGAATCGATCAAACCTACTCTGGTCACCTCGAGTTTGACTCTAGTCTTGGAAGCTCGTAACGACGTGCTCGTTGTGAAAAGTCTCGGTTTATGAGGGGTTGGGCGCTTTCCGCGGATCTGATGGCTTGATATTTGTCTGCCCTGGAGCCGTGGCCGGATATCGGTTAGTCCGGGTCAGCTTCTGTAGGAGGGACTATGCGAAGAGGGATTCGTCGATGGCCGTGAACAAGGGGGCATCCAAAGTTTTGGGGAAGCTTGGCCACAACAATCACCGTCTTCAGGCCTTTTTCGTGAAAGACGGACCAATCGGGCTGGTGTGCCGAAAGATCGACCGGATGTGCCGCGATCGTAAACTCACTGGTGCACGTATGGGTCTTGCACGACACTGGCCAGTCCAACCGACCCCCCCCCCCCCC
>NLAK01000016.1:17038-127353 GCA_002370295.1 Metschnikowia bowlesiae | reverse complement strand
CCCCCCCCCCCCCCCCCCCCCCTTCCATTGTATAGGGCGCCTGCACCCGTGCATTTGAACCCGGTCTGACTTGTTCTTGAGCATCCAATCTTGCTTCTTGGTTACTGTATTACCTGCAACTCAACCAGTATATGTTGCACTGTGAGGTAATCCGCACATCGTAGTACCGAAGCATGGGCCATGCGACACCCGTAGCAAGAATTCGCCACCTCCTTCCTCAGGTTGGAATGGTCTGAAACATTCACCGATGTGACAGGCCAAGGAGAGGCGGAGACTAGACTCCGCCCAGTCATGTATAAATAGAGCAGCGGGAGCGCGGATTGACACATGTCCCGATTGGTTCTAAGTGGTCTTCACTGAACTCCTAGTTAAGTATTGCCAGGAATATACTACCATGACCTTATTGAGTCGTGAATATGACGACGCTCAAGACTAGAGGAAGCCTATGCCTCTCATATAGAGGCTCTATTAAAGTCAAGTGAACAAAAGAACCAGATATCAAAAGACCAGATATCAAAAGACCAGATATCAAAAGACCAGATATCAAAAGAACCAGATTTGTTAGACTCCCCATGGGTAGTGTGCTACCCATAGGTGCTCAATTTGTGCAATGTGCGGCTAGACGCGGTATGGTCCGAATCGTTCTGGTTCCCTTCCTCCGAGTTCTAGGCCGCTAAGCCCCTATCTCGAGGAGGCTTACCCGGTCCACCACTCGGCACGACTCGCCCGATTAAGGCTCTATCGCCCGAATACGATGGCGCAGTCGTGGTCGACAATATTATATAACTCGGGTGTTTCCCTTTTGTTTTACAGATCATCACCAAATACATCTCTCCCAAGTCCTTACGCCCAACTGGAACCTGACAAGATTGCAACAGTATAGGAGGCGCACTCGCATATTGCCCTTCAAATGTCATTGGTACACAGCGCTTAAGTGATGCCTGAAACTGTCCTTCTTGTCGTTCTTGGCCCTGATTTTACTCCCGCCTGGATCTTCTGTTTCACCGGGTGGTTTTTTTTTGCGTCACGTCCCCAAATCCCTCGAAGATTGTCCATAGCTATGTAGTTGCTATTTTCAAGCAATGCTTTGGCGTGCCGACGTCGACAAGTTGGTGTATCATTGTAATCCCTTTTAGATGGCTCGTGGGGCGACGTCCTAATTATTGCTCTTGCTTCAACAGTGTTCGTCTGTATGCAGTCCGGTAAGCTGCCCGCACTGATTTTGCATGTTCCAACAACTTTTGCACCCATTTTGCACCCATTTGCACGCATGTCTAGCAGTGGCTGAGTTGGTCTGAGCGAGCGAAAAAGAGAGAAAGGGAGAAAGAAAAGAAGAAACAGTAAAAAAGGAAGCAAAGAAAAGAGAGAAAAGAGACAAGAGACAAGAGGCAAGAGGCAAGAGAAAAGAGACAAGAGGCAAGAGGAAAGAGAGACAAAAAAGACAAAAAAGACAAAGACAAGAGCGAAAAAAACACAAACAAAAGATCAAAAATGTCAAGCGTTTCGAATGAGCAAGTGCTTTGAGAATAGTCTGTCGCTGAAGTTCCCGAAAAAAGGGGATTCTTGTCTGGGAAAGAGGGCCAAGGCCGAGTCACAGGTTTGGTTCCATTCAAAGGCTTTGAGAGATTTCCTAGTACCACCTTCACACTCGGCTTTTCAGAACCAAGTATCAAAATATCATCAACGTGTAGCGCATTCATAAGAGGTTCTCTCCAACATTCTTGTATTATACATCGTTCTGCCACACACTGGCTGCTGAATCGTAAATTCAGAATCACTCCATGAATCACTTTATGCCATACCCGAGGAGCTTGTCTCGATCCATATAGCGATTTTCTTAGTCTGAGAACCACGTGTTGGTCTCCCTTCTCGGTGTCTCCCTTCTCGGTGTCTCCCTTCTCGGTGTAGCCTTCTTGTTGTCTCATAGAGGTTTCTTCTTCTAGTACGCCATTCAAGAATGCAGTCGTGACGTCCATTACAGCTAATTCCTGTTCACGCCAATGGCCAATACCATTCTTGGAACCTCATATCCAAACACACGTAAGAACTCCTTGAAAGTCAATACCTTCCTCTGGAAGTTTCCCAAGACCACAAGTCTCGCCTTGTGTAAGCCACCATTCTTTAGCGCGAACACCCATTTGGCACCTATCGGTCTCCCACCTTCTGGAAAAGTCACTAATTCAAATGTTCTGCTCTTAGCATGAGCGCCCATCTCCTTATCCGTGCCGCTTGCCAGAGTATTCTGTCTTTCCGGCACATAGCGTCTTTATAGCTTTTGGGTCTCTTCTCGGAAATTGGCTCTTTAAGTAGAGCTTTCGTTTGGCCTTCGAAGAGCTCCGATTGGAGGTTGCTGATGAGAATGGAACCAGAGGCAGTTACTTCTTGTAACTGCACATCGCAGGTTAATTGTGGGTCTCGGCTCATGGAGAGCTGACAGAAGAGAAGAAAAGAAAGGAGCAAAAGAGAGGGAGGGGAGAGAGAAGTAAAAAAGAAAGAACCAGGAAAAAGAAAGAACCAGGAAAAAGAAAGAACCAGGAAATAGAAAGAACCAGGAAAGAGAAAGAACCAGGAAAAAGAAAGAGCCAGGAAAAAGAAAGAGCCAGGAAATAGAAAGAGCCAGGAAAAAGAAAGAGCCAGGAAATAGAAAGAACCAGAGAACAAACGACTATACAGCAGTGACGAAAAGAGAGAACCTCGACCATTCTGGTTCATGGGTCGACTCGTTTTAGACCACTTCACCAAGCTGCTAGAGTAAGTAGACTAACTCAGTATAGGAGTGGCGTAAAGGTAACATCCAACCTTGCATAGAATCCAGCCTCTACTACAAGAACCTCGACTAGTGCCTACTAATGCCTACTATTGCCTAGAGGTGTCTATTTAGAAAAACCGGAAAAAAGCGCAGATTTGCGAGTCACAAATTGGAGCGTAAGGGACTGGGCCGGATGGGCCTGTACCTCAGGAACCTGGATTCAGAAGAGCTACACTGCAGGAGTTGCGGCTGGTTTCCTATAGGCTCGGACATGATTCGGTACAGCATAAGGACTGATTTGGGGATGGACAGGTCCGCAGCGTTCACATGTGGGAAACTGGTGGGCGGCATTGGCTGGTACAGCATAGGGAACGAAAGCGGAGCCCGCCGCTCACATGGGTACAAGGTGTAAGAGTCTGGATCGGGCGGAGGCTGGTACAGCATAGGAAAGGAGAAGGGCTCCGCCAGGCTTGGCTGGTACACGGAGTAGAATTTGGCTTGTTTGAGAGGGGATTTCGGGTGGACCCAGGAGTTTTGGGTCGGGCGCTTGTTGGATGTCGGGTGCTTGAAGGATTTCGGGTGCTTGCAGGATTTCGGGTGCTTGCAGGATTTCGGGTTTTTGCTTTGGCATTTAGAGTGCTTCAGGTTGCGGGATTTGAAATTGCCCGCAGGCTGGTGGTCGCAGGAGCTGGCACTGGACGTGGGACCCTGGCCCAAGTTGTAGGTACTCGGACAAAATAGGGATGGCAAGGAAAGCGAGCAAACGGGCACTTCAGGTTCGGCCGCAGACCCATCCAACGAGGAGCCTGGATCGCCCGGATCATCCTTCACAGTCAGAGAAGACAACGAACTGAATCCCTTGGGCTCTTTGTTCGTCGGCGTAGAGTTCTGGAAGTAAAAGTGTCCAGGCTCTTTCTTCACTCCATGTTCTTTCTTCACCCCAGGCTCTTTCTTCACCCCAGGCTCTTTCTTCACCCCAGGTTCTTGCTTCACTGCAGTAAGTTTCCGTAGCACAAAGCCATCAGTATCGTCCTTTAAGGACGTACAGCTCAGGCGGCCAAAGTTGTCTTGTGGGTCCATGGAAGACCAGTAAAAGGGACGGGACTCTGGAGTCATAGCCGGGGATCTCACGGGGCCAGAGTCGGTCGGGACTTGGTCCTTTGAATGGGTAGAAAGCAGTCCCGGCTGGTCACGTCCAAGCTCCTTGGAATTGGAAAACGGCCCATGGTTTTCAGCATCACGCTTCACAGCTAAAGAGTCGTGGGATCCGTAGCTCTCACGCATGAGTTCCACAAAAGTGGAGTATGATGGACTAGAGTTGCCGTATGTGTCATCTGCTGAGAGGGACTTCAGGAGACCAAAGCCGTCAGGTACTTGGTCCGTGGGCGTGTAGTTTGGGGGACAACAACCATTTTGAATATGGCCCTCAACTTCGGGGTACGGCGAACTGAAGTTGCAACGTCCAAGCTCTGTCAAAGAGTAAACGGGGCCGCACTCTTCTGCTGGGCGAACCATGGATCTGGAAACCAGCGGGCCCGTGTTAAATTGTGGTTGATCAATTGACATGGATTTCAGCAAGCCGGAGCATTTTGTTACTTTGTCCAACGATTGAGATTTCAGGCGAGCCGATTCGACTCTTTGGTGGTTTATGCGCAGGCTCGGGCGACGGAGGCGTCGTACGCTATGCATGCAGAGGCTAGTCAGGGACCTGCCATTCACGGGCCTGCTTTTCACGGACCTGCTCCTCATGGAGGCCGAGTTGTCTTTGGCACGTTTCATGCACTCGGACAGTTTCCCAGAGTCATTCGTGGGTTTCGGCGCCAGCAATTTCAAACGGCCCGATTCATCACGCACGCGAACCTTGGACATGGAATAAAGGGGAATCTGAAGCTCGAGCCAATTGAAATACTTGGCCAAGCTATTTTCAACGCCTGGCTCGAGACTGCCTGGGGCCTGGGAGTTTTGGCAGTAGGAGGTTTGGCAGTAGGAGTTTTGGCAGTAGGAGCTTTGTTCCGTTTGTTGTCTTGCAATCTTGGTACGCAGGGCTTCCGGGCTTTTTTTGGACACCATGAGAATTTAAAGTATGAGGGTGGAAAGAACCACCGTCATTTTGGAGTTTTGTCACGTCTTATAGCAGGCAAGACCCAATTTATGGTGGGCAGTCCACGTGCAGACAATTGACTGCACGCAGAGCACAGCGCATCACAATCCATGGTAGTATAATAAGCAGAAAGTCCAGCCGAGGGCGGTGGCTTAGTAATGCAGGCGGCTGATTGGCTGATCCTGCCACATAGCCGTGCACTAGCGCATGTGGAACGTGCTCGTATCCAACAGTACATCTGCCGCATGTGTTCGTATCAAACAGTAGATCTGCCGCATGTGTTCGTATCAAATAGTGGACCTGACCGCACGTGAGTAGCCTTGATCCTAGACCACTGAACGTGGCAGTGGGCCAGGAGTCAAAGGTAGTGATCCTGCACCTCCAGTACTTCTTCGGGCACAGCGCTCTGGAAGTCGCCGAATCCATTGTCCCAGAAGACTTTCGGGCGTCTTTAGATGATGGCGCAAAAGGTCACCACCGATGGACAGGGCTAAAGCAGAGCGCCGCAGAAGGTGCCGCAAAGGCTTGCGAGGGGGAGTTTCTATGTGCCGGTATTTTGCAAGCGTATATCCCAAAGAGCTACACCAAGGTGCAGTACAGCATCATGTCCATGTTCGTGAAGGGAAAGAGGCTAGGAGCGACACTTGGCAACAATGCCGAATGCATTGTGGCCCAGCCGCGCGCCCACAAAACGGCACCAGGAGAAGAGTCAGAATAGCCAGAAGAGTCAGGATAGCCGAAATAGCCAGGATAGCCGGAATAGCCAGATGGCCAGGAGAATAACCAGGACAACAATGCTTTAGGCAGTCACCCGCGCAGAGCACCAAAGGTCTGGGGCATGGCGCAACACATTGTGGCAGGTTTGGACACTGGAACCGGCTAAAGATTCACCACTGGTCAAGTGGGGCCAGTCTGCATAGCCAATAGGGTAACGAGCCCCGGGTAAAGAAGGGTAAAGAAGGGTAAAGAACGGGTAAAGAACGGGTAAAGAACGGGTAAAGAACGGGTAAAGAACGGGTAAAGAAGCCACGGATAAGTGCAAGGAAGTCACGAGGGTCAAGTCTAGAAACATGCGGAGGGAGAAAACCATAGAAAAGGGGGGAGAATGATGGGGGAGGGGGAGGGGGAAGGGGAAGGGGAAGGCGAAGGCGAAGGGGAAGAGCAAGGAGTTGAGTCCCATTAGGCAATCGTAGGAGCCGTGGGATTTATAGTGGCATGCAGGTGCAACGTCAAGAAATTGATAACTGTCATGACGTCAGGCCTCAAAGTCAATTCGCTGAAAGCTTGGAGTGCTTCTACAGTGCCACGGCCATCGATACAGACCACAGGCCGGTGGAAGTGGCCCTGAAAAAGGCCTGAAGGCCAATGGTTGGGTCGATGATAGCGAATTATCTGGTGCAGGGTCAGAAGGACCGTCACTACAAAGGCAAACAACTTGCGGCTGAGCATTATACTTACCAAGCCAGACTTTGACCTTTGGGTCAGAGCCTGCTGGGGGATGATGGTTCGGCTTTCCCTATGTTGACGAACGTCACCATTGGGAAATAGGACTTATCCTTTTTCGAGCGACGGCGCTCCTTCTTGGAAGTCCTAGGAGTGGGGGTACGTGGGATGGTCTGGGAGACACTGCATTCCCCAGGCTTGAATGATCTTGGCGTGTCGGAGACACTGTCTTCCCCAGGTTCAGAAACTGACTCCAGCGAATAGAGACTGCCCTCCTCCGAGGAGTTACTCTGGTGAAAACCATCAGAATCTCTAGACTCTTTGCAGTTTTCCAGCAAATACCAAAAGTCCACTGTGCCGGCGTCGTTGATCCGGAACACTATAGGGTCCAGGTCCGAGAGGGAGCCGCCGTCCTTTTCCGAGCCAGAAAGAAAGAAGCTGGAGTCGAGGGAATTGTCTGAAGAGCTCAGGTGGTGCGAATCCGGGTATTCGTCCACTAGGTTAAAAAACAATAGGCCAGCGCCGTCGCGGTTCATCTCCGAGGGGGATCCCACGAGGCTGGGGCCGTCCGGAATCTCCTCTCCGGGTGTACGGTCCTCGGGGCTGGTCTTGCCAAATAGGGCGGCGTTATGAGGGAGGTCAATATTAGGGGGAAAATGCAACGAGCGTCCGATGGGGATCCACGGCGAGCGAGTGCCAGTGGCTTTTCCGGGGGAGCTCTGGAAAACCTGTTTTGTGGACATTTTAGACCTGCCTCGTGGAAACTGTTGGGTCATGAATACTTATAGCACCCAGAAGATGTCTCTGAGAAGCAGGCCCGGGCCATGCGCCAGGATTTCGGCGGCGAGCCGTACGGCCACACAATGAAGTCAACGGAGGAGGCCAAGCGGATGAAACGGCTGATGGGGGACTGCCGCGTTGAGAAAGCGCGTTGTTTGATGACTGAGTCATATCAATGCATCGATTCATGCATTGATTGATGCATTGATTCATTCATTGATTGATGCATTGATTCATTCATTGATTGATGCATTGTTTCGTAGAGTCACTTGTTCTGGCAGATCTGAAACGGCCCATAGTATGAAACACCCTTTGCCAGGGTCTAAACCAACAAACCAAAAGTAATTGGCGGTGTTAACTGGGACCCAATTCGGTGTTTCCGGAAAGGCTCATGCCTGATACAATGAGAACAGGTTCTCGTCACAATTGACTTCTGAGTCATTGTGCACGCCAGAATCTTTCCCCAACAATCCAAGTTTGAATAGATGGGTGCATGCAGGCACAGGCCAACGCCGAATCCCGCTAAGGTTGAAAACCCACAACGTCTACTCCCGGGTGGTGAAGTGACGCCTGGAGTATGTGTCCGCATGGAAACGCGTGGATGGTTTAGTCCAAGAGCCAGTCTAAGGCGGTAGCACCAAAAGACACAAGCAGAGGCACGGAAAGAAGGAAGCGTGGGTATGTACATCTGGTGATGCACGGGACCACGGAACAGTCTCTAAACAGGAAAAGCCGGGATGTGGTACACAATAGACTAAAATTTCACTAATGGGGACGAGGACGATGACAGCGCGGATAAACGAGCAAGTGGAGCCGGTTCGAAGCTAAAATGCCTCTTAAACAAGCTTTTGGGCTAAAACACCCGGGCAAGCCGCGTAAAGTTCCTCGGACCGCCAATCACGGACATAATGCCCCGGCCGTTTCCGGGATGGAAACGGAGGCACCGTTTAATGTACCAGTGGAAAGTTGCCGGCAGGGGTTACTCATCCGGGACGAGGGGCCATGATCATGTTATGAATGAATGATCCAAACAAGGAAATATGTCCTTGCAATCGTCAGCACATTATAGTGTGGACCCAATCATTAGAGGTCTTTTTCATGCAGTCCGTGGGCAGCAGTACCATGCTCAATACTAAAAAGGCATCACCATTGATTCAAAGAGATCATTATATCATGGACCAGCCCTGTTTCATTCATGTTTCATTCATGTTTTATAATAAAAGGCTGACTTTGGTTTCTCGAAATCACTTTTGATCCCTCCTAATCCGTCGGTCCCGCGGCCTTAAGTGGATAGAGGGGCTTTCTTGGTTCCATCTTCAAATAAAGTAGGAAACGTCCACCAGCACATGCCTTGAATGGCTTGTGATCAATCTCTGAAGTATGTTTTAGAATTCCTGTTGGTCTAGATAACCCACCAGAATGTTTTGGTTGGACAGCCTCAATGACAGTAGAAGGAGGGTAGTCTGGTCAGAAGCCCATATCAAGAGGGTTCTTGATGTGAAATAAACATCCACATAGTAGACTCGGTCAAAAGCTTCAAATAGCTTACTTGGCGGCTCACACAATTCATGTCCAGACAATGGTCAAGAGGTAATCTCCGTCTCGACTAGGTACACCATTTGATGTCAAATTATGGTATGCACAGACTACCACATGTATCAAAGTGGTACTTCCAAGTTCTCCCGACTGGTCAGCAGAATCGCTGAGCACCATGTCCAAAACCCGATAGGAAATAAGTTTGACTTGGAAAGGGTGAGCCCGTATTGGAAGCGGTCTCCCTGACGCTTTGCATCGGTCAAGCGCTGGAGGTGGGTGATGGAGATACCGTGATGGCAGTTGATCTTTCCCAAGGGCAAGGCACCCCTTGTTGAATGAGATGAGCCCGGTTTCAGTCCGCTTTCCGGGGCTACTCCTTCGCAAACGCGTGCTTTCTCTGGGTGTTCAAGATGGTGCACTGAACCTCTGCGAGCTTCAAGTGGGAAGCAGGCTGCTTCTCGTCCATTTCACGGGGCACACTTCCAATGAACAGATCGGGACAACACCTTGACCGAGCTTTGGTGCAGGGACCTGTCAAGGGCGTTGTTTCTGGGGGGACGCGAGAATTGCTTGGCCCGATGGCGACCGGACCGTTTTGAATCGATTTCTTTAAATTGTTTCGTGTTTGGATACCAAACGCAACCGGATCAGAGGCGAAACTGGAGAAATTGAGACGGCTTGGAAGTGGTAGCTCTGATGGGCACATGCCCGCCACATCGTTCCATGGTGGAAGCGGCGCAGTATGAAAAACAGGTGGCAAAGCCAAAGATGATGGTCAAGGCTAAAAAGTCATAATTCGTCCGGAGAATTGGTTAAAAAGGTGCCTCGAAGTCACATACTGGCCTTACCACAACACATGCTATCCAGGAGACGATGGACATCAGCCCGGCCGCGACACGTTCACATGGCACTAATGGATCGAGGGAGTCAGGAAAAGGACCGGCCGTGGTATGGATTCGTCGTGGAGTCCTTGAACGAGCCATCACTGTGGTTTCAGAAACAACAATTGCCATGGGCGGTGGTTGACCATAAATGGGTTCCTTGGTCCGGTGATGGATAGATTCCAATTGACCCGTGTGACTAGGGTTCCATTGACACACCCCAAAATAGACATATTTTTGTGGGCGTAATCATCTGTAGAGCCATCAATCTAGACCCGAAACAGCTTTGGCCTATAATTCGTAAAGTCAATGGACAATACGGAATGCAGTGTGCAGGCCATGAACACCGCACACGTGGACTCGTGGTTCATCCCCAGGAGAAATTCGGAAGGTCATCACTGGGACGTTGTTCACAAAATATCTAGACTCCTGAAGGGGTCTGCCATTCAAAAGCCCGGCTCTATCCCAGAGCCTGAACTTGAGCCAGGTTCGAAACATGGCTTATTATGCAGGTGGCACACTTTAGGCGGGCCATAGCAAAGGCTAGTCACGGAAAAATTGATCATATGATGAAGAGAGGAATCGGATATTGAACTTCCAGCATCGGAAATAGGCTGAAAGGCGGAGCCGCTCGTTGTGCGGATATTTGGAACAATATAAACGGGTGGTGCAGCCCATCGTGCAGGTGGCCCAAAACGTGGTGCTGGCCCGGATCCAGCTTCTTCAGTAGGTAATGAAGACTATGCAGTTTTTGATGCAAATTTTATTCTCCGAATCAATGCTTGAGGAGGTAACGTTGCCGGATGCACGGTCAATGATGATCCAAATACCAGATTAGGGAAACATTCCTGATACCAGATCTGGAGAGAATGAAATTCTACCCGATGCTCGGCCCAACGAAGGGCATCTTCTCCAGACTATTATTCGGTTCGGTTTTGCCTGTTGATGCAACCTGGAATTGATCAGACGTAGTAGTGGGCGAGTATCAGGACATGCGAACTAAAGCCACACTCGTAAATGGTCATTCGTCAGAGGGCTTCTGGTTTCTCTTGATGTGGAACTGAGTCCTCCAGAACCAGCACCGTTTTTCTCCTTTGGGCCTTCTCTGATCAAAAAACACTTGTCACCCAAAGGAGCACCTGGTTGAGCCCGTGGATGTAGAAGTTGAGTTTCTCTTTGGCACAATACACATTCTGATTGTGATTCTTGCAGCTTTAAGATTTCATCAAGCTTTAGGAGTACACAGAGGGATTCACGCCAATGACAAAATAATGGTGGGGTTGGAGTAGAGGGGTTGGGCCCGGTTCAAAAGGTAGGTGGCTTGGGGCCCATGGAATAACCATTAGGAGAATAACCGGTCTTTGAGCCAGTGTTAGACCTGTGTTATTCAAGGTAGCGTCAAGATGGTACACTCTCTCTGGCCCGTACCCAATGCCAGGCCACTGTTAGTACCGATTGATTCAAGAGGTTCGGTATCCACGAACATTGTGCAGGTTATGAATACTAGCGCCGCACACCCAGCCACACGGGTAACCCCTTAACACTCACCAGAACACCAGTCAATCATGGATGCTTACTTTAACGACACTTCAATGGCACCAGATCTTGAGGGCTTGGTCTTTTCCCAGCCCGCCAGTTACCTTGAGCAGGCCAGTGACTATGAGCAAATCCGGGCAAACGAGTTTCAACAGTTGATGAACCGGTTCCAAAAGGTCAAGCTAAAGGCCAAAAAATTGTTGCAATTGATTGCCCACGCGTCTATCAAGGTCGACCAGGCCATGGCTCTGGGACTGGTGCAAGATCAGCAAGAGGCGCTAGCCGTTCAGGATGAGATGCGGTACACGTTGCAGAGCATGGTGCAAATTCTTCGCATAGTGAGGAAAGTTATGGACGAGATCGAGCAAAGGGAGGCGTATGGCCAATACAACGGCTCACCGGAACGGCCTGGGGTGCGGCAGCCCAGCATAAGTTACCCCTCGTCGAACCAGCCACTTGACCAAATAGAGCCACCTCACCAAATAGAGCCACCTTACCAATTAGAGCTCACTGGCTCATCGCCCGAATTGGCGGGACACCACTGGTTTCTGATGGCCAGTGGGATGGGCACTTTGCCAAACCAGCCATCCCCAATGGGCCGGTGGTGAGCACACATGGCTTTGATAGTGCGACCGAACCACCCCAATGGATACTAATTGTTGGACAAATTATATCGAAGGTCACCGGGGACTCCGGTTTCGAATCCCTGGTTCATGCGTTACTAACAACTGTGGTTGGGAGTACTGGTTGGGCTTCGGGCATTTCATGGAGCCTCTTTAAATAGTCCACGCAAGTCTGGGGACCTGTTTTCTGCGAGCTGGGATGCGATAATGGTGAAATAATGCGAGCGAGTAAAGTGATGCATCGTATGGTGAAACGAATGATGTGTATAGTGAGGCGTATGGTGATGCAAATTCGAGTGCTTACCAGTTTGAACGCTGGTGTATGGAAACTCGTGACAAGCATGCATGTGCTCCTTAGACCGGTGCTTTGGGCTTGTCTGTAGGTTTTAAAGGTCTCTGCCCTGAAACATGTGGAGTCGACTCCTATCTGTAGAAATTCATTGAAATTTCGTTTTGGTCCATCTCCCTAAGAAAACCAACATCTGACTACTCTGCTTGTTTCTTTCTCGTCGTAACGCTTCCCGCCCCTCTTTCCGGGCTCTTCCACGTACCGGCCAGACGTAGTTGGTGGGATTGTTGCTGAAGGCTGGTCAATGCACCCACAATGTTGAGCGAGGTCTTCACGTATCAACGCCCCCTTATTCCAAGAAGCTAGCTGCTGTATAGCCTTTCCCACTATGCTTGCTTTCTTCGACCTTTTGCAGCCATTACCGCTTCGATGTCACAGATTGAATGCTCTTGTCCGGAACAAACTCTCCCACCGATATTCTATCCAAAATGCCTGCATAGTTATCTTGGATTCTCCTGGTATTCCATAAGTCAGGCATAATAAAAGGGGGACGAAAGAAACTGGCAGCCATGGGTATCTAGAGTCGCGCGTAAGGAATATTGGAGCATGAGAAATCAGTGCTCGTGTGGGCGCTGCATGTTTGCTCGACTGCATACAGATGAAACAAGTGTTGCAGCAAGAGGGATGTACGACCAGCCCTGCCACAAGCTGAATGTAAAAAGGGACCGAGATGCAGGCTTGGGCACAAATAGACAAGACCGGCCGGTTTCAGATGCACGGGGCGCAGGTGAAACCGCTTTGAAACGAGACAGGAGTATACAAGTGCCAGTCCGCAGCTCGTGTATGCCAAGCGCGAGGTCGCATGGGGCGACACTATATATTGAGGGGTTCCCGCTCTAGTTTTGGCGGCATAAAATAGGACATGACATTAAGAACTCGATTTCATCAGCAGCATGTTCAACTGGGAAATGAAAAATGATGATTGCGGATGTCCCACCAAACAAGTATCTAGAGGGCAAGTTGGGAACTATAAAATATTATGGGAGTGTATACTAAAACGCTCCCATTACTTGTTATCATACACTATGGCATATCATCTGCTGCTGTTGTTCCCAGAGGTATATTGAAGATTGCCCACATATAAAAGTGAGGTTCCCCTTCTTGTATTATATCGGTGTTCCAAGAGATTAAACAAGCCACTTCCTACTCATCACTAATGCCTTTTACTGGGTCTACGATAAGCCCCCCTGGTGATGGAATCCCCCAATCTGATGCTCCTGAAGTATTCACTTATCTTGATGAAACAATGAGACGTGCCAACTTTGGAGACTTCCCTCAACTGGACATATCTCCATGGTTACTCTATGGTGCACAACAAGAGAAGATCTTTAGTGCAAACCGACCAGAAGTAACATCCTATCAATCAATGCGCTTTTCCGATTATAAGGAGATTATTCCTGTGAGAATCAGCGCCATCGAAGGGGCACGCGTGCCTGAGCTTTACTACTTAGCATTGGAATTTTTTCGTACTTCTGCTGTGACAAAAGAATATTGTTCTCGGACCCCCGAAGGGTTTCGCTCATTGATTGAAGGTACGCCGGAACAAATAAACAATTTTATTTCCCGAGTGGAGATGTCTTTCAGTCAATTGATGCTGATTTGTGTATCACCGGGATCTCATCCACCACGAATCCTTACGAAGCATTATATGGATACTGAGCTCCTTCCCCAATTTATTGAAAAAGCAACTGCTCGAAAACCCTATCTGCATGCAGTGCTGTATCTGATGTACTACAAAATGGCCTCTCGAGGTGACTATGTACCCTTCTTGAAGTACATGGTTGCGCATAGCTTTGCTAAGCACCATATTTATCAAACGATTTTTCACATTCTTTCTGCTCGGATCAAGCGTCCCCATGGAACAGTCATATTTAAAGAGCAAATCAAAAGGATTCTGACAACAGATGACGATATCTTCTTGCACATTGAGTTTTTGGTAGATTACTTAGAGACTTGTGGCTGTTTATACCCAGCTGTCTCTTCTTCCCGAAAGCAAGATAATGGAGCGTCCCAAGGTCGCGACGGTCATCAGTCAAACAAGCCCAAACCTTTAAGCAAGCATCCTAAAAGAAACAATGCCTCCAAAATTACCAGTAATAAAAAGGGTAAATTCAGTTAGAACCCTCCTGGGAGGAGCGGTCGAGCTCAGACATCAGACACGATCAAACCCCTCGAATGATGATCTGAAACTGGTGACGGAGATTATGTACTCACTGACACCAATGAACAAGAAAATGATGGGATTTAATCCCATTGCCCTTCTTACTACTGGTTCCTTTTCCACAGTGGGACTCGATCCCCTTGTTAACTGGTTTCGTTGCAGACTTGCCGATGACCCTTACAGGGGCAATTAAGGTACTAAGAGTTGTGGTCATGATGTGACTTTCATGAGCCCAATTTACTTTGAAAGGTTTATGATGATCCTGGGGGCACCCTAATTCACCAGGTCTCACTGTTCAGTAACAGACGGCTGAAGATTGTTCTATTAAACCGAAGGTGATATCAACTCCTCTCCCATCGGGATACGGCTAAGGATAATCAAGGCTCGATCGTTTTAAACGACCCTCAGTGATGGATTATAAGTCAGCGCTTTGGAAAATAGACTTGTCTTTGGTTCCGCAACTGAAATAACACGCTCTCAGGAATCGAGGGAGTGGCATTCCAAATCACGACATCCCAGTCTTCGTGCTTTTATGACTCTCAAGGCCTTATAAAAGCATTCTCTGGTGGTCACTCGGACACAGGATTGTGACTCTATCGCAAAGGATACTTTTATGCGAAGTTGGTCGAAATTACCCAAGTTACAAACCATCGGAATTCTTCACATACACTTTACTGGTTCTCTCGACAATGCCCCTGGATGCTCAAATTTCTGGACAATTGTTGATTGTGATTCTCCACGTTGCAGCAATTCACTTAGCCTACAAGATGCAGGTGAGGCTATAAATGTTCTGTTAACATTGCGTACGCTCATGTGGATCAAACTATCAAGCCAGGAGAAAATACCGATAATGGGCTTGAGTTCCCCAACGATAGGTCGGCTGACTGCTTACTACAGGAGGGAACCACACACATATTAACGGACACCTACTTGTCTTACGAAACGGAGCTGCAAACGAGTGATTAACGATTCAGGCTAAGCGTGAACTCTTTTATTTCTGGGTTTGTCTCGATGATTTATTGGTAGTCTGCAGGGCTCCCGAACTACCATCAAACTCCAAATAGTCTACTAAAAGTGACTCCGTTACAGCTATGGATAGCGCCAGGGCCATAGAGCTCAAAGGTTTGCACCCTGATGGCAGCAAGACTTCTAACACAAGAAATTGTTCCTAGGTCGTTAATTGGTCCGTACTTGGGTCTAGCGGTCATCTAGCTGGGCGCATATTTATGTTAATGTGCTACATGTGTTCGAAACGACCCAGGCTATTTCCATGATGCCTATTTTCAAATCCATGTTCTTCAATATATTGATTTAAAGGTGCTACGCAATTCCGGGCCCAAAGATTCTGATAGAGTCGAACGTTTAAAAAGGTTACCAGATGCTCTAGCCAATCTGTTCCCGTGACCTATTGTACCCAGCTGTACAATGAAGGAGAAGTCTATGGGTTGGAGACCTCGGCATATTGACTCTAACAAGCCAACTGGCACCAACCCGTCTTTTGAAGTCACACAGAGGACTTACAATGAGCCACCGCGAGTGTTGATGCATCTATCCACCACTGCTCTACCGGAAAAGCAAATTTGGCCAGCCCATTGCGTTGCTGTACCAGGGATACGCAGTGCCCAAATGCAGAAACAGCTGGCCAAACTCCGAAGCTGACTCTTCATTCCATGACGACCCAACAAAACACCGATGCACCGATTGTCTCAGGTAACCAGACAACCAACAGTGGAATACAAAAAGTTCAAAACCTTCATATGCGTCTTTCAAAGGTATAGGAACTTATGGCAGTACTCTTTCCAAGGACTCGTTCAACAACGAGCAGATAGTTTCAAATCAGGAAAAAATGAAATCGGATCAGATTGGAGAAACACTCCTTAGCAATTTCCCCGGGCACCTACTACACAGGACATCGCAAGCGGGTGTTACACATGGCACCTGACATCAAATTCCACAGCCACACTCGCAGGCTGGGACACTGAAATCTGGGAAATAGCATGCACTGCCTGGATGAAGGTGCATGAAGAGAACCGTACCTCCTTCCCGTTGTTTGTTCTTCCGACGTCGAATCTGTCGGGTGCCGTTGGGAAAAAAGGTGAAAACATATACAAATTCGGTTGCGAACAGATTAAAGGGGTAACTCAGTCACAATTGCTCCAGTGATTACATTCCCAGTTTAGGAATCCTCGTTTCAGTTCCGACTCAATGGTTATGCACGATAACAAGTCGAGGAAGATTACTCATTGCTTGTGGATTTGTTAGTGGTTGGCACTACAAAAGACAAAAGAGACCAACTACTCCAAGACTATACGGTACAGGGTACAAGGTTGCCGTGGTGTTCAGGTAGCTGCACCTTCCCTAAGGATCTTGTGTGCAGGTGAGGCCATACAATACCCGAGTTCGATGTCCCAATCAAGATAACTGCAAGTTCGAGCTGACCCGATAAATCGCAATTTATTGAAGCAATGAAGACATCCTAGTGTGAGCGGCTGAGAAGCCAAGACCATGATACTTGTCGCATGTCCCCTTGCCTAATTATGTGTGAATCAATTTACACTACTTGAATGGGCCTAAGGGCATCACGCCTGCTGCGTGCAACAGAAGCGGGAAGAGACTGTGGTTTGACAATGCACCTGCCATGTAAGCCATGGTTCTGGTCCACACCAGCAGGAGGCACGGGGCTGCTCCTAGGTTGCTTTCTTTTGCTTATGAAGACTGTCATGATCAGCTGATGTGTCAGCCAATCGGTAAACATGTCTTCGACATGGAGGCAGAAAGAGAGTCAGGCAGAAAGACAAAAGCAATCAGCATTCAGCAGTCGGACAGAAAGACAAAAGCAATCAGCATTCAGCAGTCGGACAGAAAGACAAAAGCAATCAGCATTCAGCAGTCGGACAGAAAGACAGAAAATCAGTCAGCATTCAGCAGTCAGCAGTCAGTCAGCAGTAGTCACACACCCTTTGATCTTGGATTGTAAAACGCAATCATACACTAAACTCTCAAGCCCAAGGATGGCTTCTTCACCAGCCGAACCCTCTTTGTTCGCTGGCTTGTACCGCGCAGGCGATCAAACACTCCCGCAGTCCGAATGTCTCTGCCGAGATTGTCGAGGTCCTTCACCTTGTAGATTCTGACGATCCAGTTCTGCGATGTGAAGGCCTCCTCCACGGCATCAAGGGTGATTTTGCGAGAGGCCGGGATTTGCTGGTTGCGCACACGGTCTGCTCCGTCGCGGCCCTGGAACATGTCGGTAAAGCCATAGTACGACATCTTGTACATCATGGAATTTTGCATGGTCTCGGACGCATCCTTGTCCATCTTGTACTCGCCGGTGTCGCTGAAGTAGTCTCTCTCGTGGATCTCCTCGGGCCAGATTCCCTCAGAGATACGCACCATCCACAAAAACTTGTTGATGTCGTCGCCGGAGTAGCCCAACACCCCTCCGAAAATCACCAAGACGTAATCGACGTCGTGCTTCTTCAAGATCTCGTAGGAGGACTCCTCGCCGGCCGCCATGGCTTTGCCCACCGTGGCAATGTGCGTGTTGTTCCAGGTATTATTGTCCACGAGCGTGGTTCTGTCGGCCATGCCACCGATCTGGTACCCGTAGTCCCACCACGCCATGACTTTGGCGTCCTCCGGCGTGTTCATTCTCAACCAGTAGTATGCCTCTCTGTAGTCGTCGATGATGGCTTGCGATCCGTCGGGGTTTCTGGATGCCAACACCACCGAGGGCGACGAGTAGGCGTTAGAGGTGACCCATGTGCAGTGCATCACGAAAAGGTAGAGGTAGTACCCAAACATCGATAGCACCACCGCCTTGCTCAACACCTGGAGCACCGGGAACGCGGCCTTGGAGGACTTTTCGTTTTTTTCCGGCTTGTTTTCCGCTCCATTTTCACTGCCGCTTCCTTGAAACAACTCCACAAAGTTCATGTAGCTGTCGAAAAGCTTGGACAAGGCAATGGCTCCAGAAACACAGATCACTGGCGTGAGCGTCAACATCAACCGCACCATGACTCCAGCAAAGTAGGTTCCAAGAACTCCATAAATGATGATGAAGAGGTGCTCGTCCCTCAATTCCCGGAAGCAAAAGTACAAGCCTGCAGGAAACAACCACACCAAGAAGTTATTGTCAAAGAAGAACGCCGGCCAAGCGGTGGGCTGGTGCTCGGAAACAGACGCAATGATGGGAATGTGGATCTTGGCATAGTTGGTGTCCCACAAGGAGTAGAAGCGGCCAGTCCATGGAGCGATCCAGCCCGCGGCCGTCAAGACAAAAAGCCCAGCGACTCCAAGGCCAATGGTTAGAAGCACGGACACCGTGAAGAACGACTTGAACTGGGCATCGGGGACCGAGGACCGCACGTAGGCGCCAAGCGCCACCAACTGCAACAACCCAAACACGCCCAACGCAGCCATGTGGTCATTGGAGCGGATCGGCAAGAACCCCACAAACGGAATTTGCATGGAGGCCAACGTTCCCAACGCGTACCAGGTGGTGTAGGCGGTGTACAAGCGAGGAGAGTACCTGCCCATCAAGATGAGCACGAACACATGCAACGGGATCAAGTTGGTGATGAACACGTAGCCTCCCCAGGCAGACACCATGTAAAAGTACGACAACGCAGTCAATGCCCCGTAAAACACACTGCCCACTTTCATGGACTTGATCCAGAGATAGAAGGTGGCCATGAGCAACGTGATGGCAATGGCCTCGTTATCATAACTTCCGGCCACCGACCGCAGGATATAGCCCGGCGCAATGCCCATGAAAATGGCCGCCAAGAAGCCCGCGTTGCGGTCCTTCATTTCCGAAGCAAGAAGGTAGGAGAAAATGGCCGTAATCCCGGAGAATGCAGGGGCAAGCAACACACACACATTGCGAATATCCACGGGGAGCGCCAACCACTCCCTCAACGTGTGCCAAATGACTCCGGACGTCACCATAAGACCAGGGTACAAGGTGCCTCCGGTGACTCTGCCCAAGGGGTACCAGGTTCTGTCATCGAACCAGTTCAAGAAGTCGTAGTACGAGTTGTTGACCAAGTACTTGGTGGCACGGAAGTTGAACCAGGGGTCGAACTCGTGGATGATGGACTCGAACCGAATCACCGAGAAGAGCCGCGACGAGATGGCGGCGCCTGCAATCAGGATGAAGATGATCACGCGGAGGAGCTGCTTGACGGTAGCGAGCTGGACTCCGAGCACGTGCTGGATCGGGACTTGGGACATGTTGGTGTTGGGTGACGTGGAGGAAGGAGAAAAGCGAGGTGGCCGCGACCAGTCACGTGACCAAGACCATAAGGTCACGTGATTGGTCGCGTGATCATCAGACGCGTGATCTGCCGGCGCGTGGCTACCGCGTGCGGCCGCCTTTACACGCTGACTGCTACACCCATTGACACATCAGGTTTATTTAAAAGATATCACAAAGTCAAGCGTTTATATGCACACGTGCATGCGATTATGGGCAGCCACGTTTGCCTGCAAACAGTGAATTGGGTGACCAAATGGGTCGGATGATTGTATGCAGGACGCGGCTGATTTCAGTTGCAGCTTAATGAAGCAGCGGCACGACAGCTGACCAGGTGACTATGAGGTGGCCATCATGGCATGCACCATGGCATTGGCCCCATGAAGTCGACCACCTTGTATTGACCACCATAAATTGTCCCCATGAAGTCGACCACCTTGATATTGTCCACCATAAATTGTCCACCATAAATTGTCCACCATAACTATCCACCATAACTATCCACCATAAATTGTCCACCATAACTATCCACCATAAATTGTCCACCATAGATTGTCCACCATAAATTGTCCACCATAAATTGTCCACCATAAATTGTCCACCATAACTATCCACCATAACTATCCACCATAAATTGTCCACATGACGTTCATCACCATGATTTTGAATACCATTGCATTGACCCCTAAGATGTTAGCCCCCAGAAGTTGGACCCCGATGGCAACTACCCCTGATTCCCATCATGAAGACTACCCCCAAAATTGGCCCCATGACATTGACCACGGCAATTGACCCTTGATGTTGTCCACCGTGTCAATAACCCCTGATGTTGTCCACCATGAATTGACCCCATGAATTGACCCCATGAATTGACCCCATGAATTGACCCCCATGTCCTCATTGACAAGCACAGCCTCTGATCCAGAACCGAAATTGTCCACTCCCTGGTGTTTGGCCCTTTTGCCCAACAGGATTCTCTGAAACAGGCGCCGAAGACAAGATGTGCAAGAGTGCTGCTCCATGGGACACATCCGGACAAGTCCTCTCAATTTGTCCACTATGGTATCGGAACGACCCCGTCTGCACTTAAATTCTATCTTTCCCAAACAGTGCCACACTATGGTATGCGTTGTCCCGAGCACCTGGACTGTAAAAGCATTGGCCGTTAGCCACGTTGCACCGGACCGTGCAAGAGATAAACTGGCGGGGAAGGGGGGGGGGCGCATGCCTGTGTGCAGGACGCCGGAAGGATATATATAAGGCGCTCTCCCACTCTCGCTCGAATGGAGGAAAATTACATGTTGTTCGAAAGTATTCAAACCAACGCGGCAAAACGATTCAAACTACGCTAGCAGAAGCAAAACCAGGAATGCAAAGCGGCTATCCTATGGTGCTGTGTACAGGATAACGAAGACCCCACTTCAGCGGTTTCTTTTGTCTGTTTCTGGTGTCTGTGGGCCCGGGGATTACCCATGGACAATCTGTGGATCACCTGTGGATCACCTGTGGATCACCTGTGGATCACCTGTGGATCACCTGTGGATCACCTGTGGATCACCTGTGGATCACCTGTGGATGACCTCTATGTGTCCCGTGAATTCATGGATCCACTTGGAGTACCTGTGGTGACCTGCAACTCCCAAGGGTACAAGGAAATGCGCCAAAATTTATTCAGAAGAACGTTTTGATGCTGGATTTCGGCATTTGAAGACAAAACTGTGCAACGGGGACGGTGCTTTGATTGTTGGTTAGTTCAATTTGCTAGTGTGGCTCGGCCCATTTTGCGGCGCTGAACTGGATACGTACAACTTGCTGGAGATCTGATGTACCAAAGAATAGGGTGGCGAAAAAGTCTTCACTCCAAGCGTCTAGCCAGTGTTGACTGGTGTCTTTCTGAAACTGCTGTCAAGCTGTGCTGTTGATGCTGTGATGTGACTACTGTGACCCTGTGACTGCTGTGACTACTGTGACCCTGTGACTGCTGTGACTACTGTGACTACTTGACTACTGTGACTGTGACTACTGCGACAACTCTGACAACCCCCGGATCAACAAACAAATACCGAATTACATGTTTGGGCTATTTTTACAGAGATAAAGACCAACTTCGCTACTCACAAAGTTAAAAAAGCCTATCGCCGAATAATGAAGTCAAACTCGTGCTGGATTCCTATTCATGACGGCTTTAATGTTCTTATTCGCCACCTTCGAGAATTCGGGGCTGATTGGGATGCTTACGTGTGAGACGAATCATGATCTTAGGAATTGTCTCCATGAAATGTTACTAATATACCAGAGGAAGTACTGCTAAGGAGACGAACGATTGGCTCAATGGCTGTGGTGGATCTTGACGTGTGTTTTGAAACTAAAAGACCTAACCGGCGCCGCCCACCAGTGTTTGATCATCTATTCAAGTGTTGCTGTACCCAGGAACCCACGAGCCTTGGAATTATGGCGGCATGCACCTGACACGTGAAGTTCGGCGCTTTGCAGAGCACCTTGTCTCTACGGAGAAGCTTGAAGTGGATATCTTCAAATGGGTGCAAGAGAAATGACTGTGGACCACGGACTGTGGACCACGGACTGTGGACGGGGGACTTTGAAGACGACTGTTAAAAGACGGAAGTGAACACGTGGAAATAAAGAGCTCCTCCAGAGGCTCAGTCAATTGTGGGGTCCAAGTGTTTGCTCAGTCAATTGTGGTGTCCAAGTGTTCGCTCATGGCCTCATGCACAAGCCACAGCATCAATTACACTTGCTTCTTTAATTGATGGCGTATCCAATGCGGCTGGTGGCGAATTTCAGTCGTGACCGGGCGAGTGTAGCCCCATGTGTGGTATTCTCATGGCTCCTGGTCAGATCTTGGATATCTTCAGTCTCGGCATCATTGCCCGTTGTTCAGAAACGTCCTCCACTCGTCGCTCCTCTAGTTTCTCACTGGTCAGCGCCACTTCTGTGCAGATGCCCCGATGTCTCCTTTTTCAGATTTGTCAGCTCAGAGAGTCCGCCATCCGGTGGCTCAGGTACGAGCATCAGTGCCAGGGTGTCGCCAACAACTTCCAGAGACAAATCGGCATTAACCGTGGTGTCACTGCTTCTCTGCTTCGGCTGGGCCATTCCACCCAGCCCTCTTTCAAAATGATCATGACTCGCAAATACCATGCAAATAAAGAAATAACCTGCAACACGAAGATAACACCGCAAGTAACATGCTCGTCCGGCTCAAGCGGGCTCGGCTCTTCTGACCGGCAGACCCTAACGCAGGCTTGATCAACTCAACGATATGGTTCATTGCAACTTCTCGCCAACCGGGCGGCCATTTCTCGGCCTTGACTTGCGGATAATGGTGCTTGAAGAGGCGCTGCAACACCTTTGTTGTGAAGCCAGGTGTTGTCCTTGACGTGTCCTTGACGTGTCCGTGACGTGTCCTTGACGTGTCCTTGACGTGTCCGTGACGTGTCCGTGACGTGTCCGTGACGTGTCCGACGTGCCTTGACGTTTGAAGTTGGTGAGGAGTCACCGCTAGGCACTGCCATCACCATCACCATTCCCATTTTATTCGCTCAGCTGGCCACTCACGTTGTTCCTGCGTCCCTGGCCAGCCTAGAACGACGACCAGCTCCAGTTTGCCGGCACAGACCCCGCCAACTGCTCCGGGACCTTCTGGTCGTCCTTTGCCGCATGGCCCATGTTGGCCACAAGAACCTCCTTCCGATAGTCCACCTTGTGGGCGTCGCGTTCCACAAGCGACTCCCGTGACACCGGCGCAGCTAAGGACACGCCAAACTCATGCTTCATGAACTCATTGTACTCCTCGATACAATTATCGCACACCCGTGACAACGTGCCTCGGCCTCCGGTGGTGAACTGCGCAAGGTGGTTGATGTAGAGGTAGTGGGAGGTGTGCTCCTTGCAAAAGATGCCGCCACACTTGCGGCAGTGGTGCCTCCGTTCGAAAAAATTGAACCGCTTGTTGCACGCTTGGTTGCTGCACACAAGCACGCTTTCATCGCGCTGCCAGTGTTTCCTGGTGGGTGCTGTTCGGAGAATGTACTCGTATTGCCTTCGGTTGAGCGTGTACGGAGCCATCATCTTTTGCGCCGACGACCCCACCAGCTCCGTGGAGTAGCCCAGGTCGAACGACTTGACCGATGTCAGAGAGGACTCGTAGGCGTTGGCCTCCACCGCATGACGCTGGTCAAAGTACCCGTCGGCGTCACTCAGGTTGTATTCCATACTGTCGTCGTTTGTCTTGCGGAGCACTGCGGGAACGTACAAGGGGCTGCGGAACCCGTTGATCTGCTGGAGCTTCTTGTCGGGCATTTTGACGCTGCTGGGCTTTGGCGGCACTTGCGCCTTGAGCTCGCCTCCAACGGAGCCTATGCTCCGTATTGAGTTCATCTGCATGGTGCTTCTTGCAAACGTGCGTGGGGCGGATTCCCCTGTTTTGTGCCCGGCCTTGGGTGACTTGTTGCCCTGCGGTTTTGCCGGCGTGTCTTCACTCGATTTAGACACCGACACTATGCTTTGTGGCTGATCACTAGCTTGTTTGCTTCCACCTGTCTGCAGGCCAGTGGAATACTCCTCGGGGATTTGCTTGATTGTGGCCCCCAGATCTACCGACCGATGATTATGGGGCCTTTGTCCTGGCACATTAGTCGCCTCCTTCGTCTTGTCTTCACGGATGGTCTCAGTAACGGTTGCTTTCGGTACCAATGCCTGGCCCATGTGTTTGCTCTGCCGCGTCAAGCTGGAAAAGGACGAAAGATCCACCTCGGCCGGCTGGTACGGTCTTGGCCGCTTGTCCGAGGCACTCACTTGGGGCTTGCTTCTGGCCTCTTTGACATTGACGAGCGATTCCGGCCGCGGTTCCGCTCGCGAGGCATGAAGTGATTTCGTCGTCAACTGGCGAGTCGTGCCATCGTCGTCATCTTCATCAGAACGAATGATTGGCGCAAGCGAAAGTGAGAGCTTTTTGAGAGCGTTCAACGTGAGCTTTTGCTGCTGCAAAGTAGTCTCTTCCTTGTAAATATCCTCGGCCTCGGTGGACTCGCCATTTTCTGGGTCTGTGGCGTTTAAGGAGGCGGTCTCAGTCAAAAGACTTGCGGACTCTGCATCGAGGGTCCTATTTTCGTACGCTTGTCGATGGTCAAAGGGCAATCGCTGGCCGATCTCGATATCGGAATTGCGAAGGTTTGTCACCGACAGCAATACTGGCGCCTGAATAAACGACTGGAAGTTTTTGGTGTGGCCCTGCGAAACTGTGCTTGGGTTTCGGTGGAGCTGAGGAAGGCTCGGTGCAGCAAACTGTTGTTTGAGCGACTTGAGAGAAGCCGAAGAAAGCACGGACTGAAACAGCTGCGTGCGAGATTTGCTGAAATCCTTTTTCCGGAACTGTAGATCCCCAGACCCATCCAGCTTAACGTCTTCGTCTTGATCCGCAAGCGAACTTTCCGAGTCTTGCCGAGTAATGGGGACCTCCTCGTCATCCTCATTGGCTCTCGCGAGAGGCTTCAGATGTCCAGGAAGCTTCTCGTGGCCGCTTGGCTTGGCATCGCTCGCATCCTGAAATTTCAGGTTGCCCCGTGTCGGGGTCAATGAGTTATTCAGGTTGGCCGATGATGTGTTGTTCAGGTCCCCCTTATCGTAGCCAACGGTTGCTTCCTCTTTGGTTCGGCCAGCAGTGCTCTGCGCGGAGTTGAAAGTGCAAGTGGGGCTATGGTTGAAGCTGTCGTTCGGACGATCCTGCCGCTCGAATCTTTTGCCCACTTGGGAGGTCTTTGAACCCTGGATATTGTTGGAATCAGAAGTCTCGTTGGGATACCCGTTAGCAATGTCGGACTTGGTGCCATTTCGGGGGCTCTTGGGTTCTTCATCATCATCCGTACATTGTAGGCGGCTTGAGGAGCTGATACTCCTCGAAACTCCCGCCAGATTGGAAGCTTGAGCACTCTTCATATCCCGGCTGTGTTCGGTGTTGGAACTGGGACGGGGAGGGGCATTGTCGGGATTCAGAGTGAAAGTGGGCTTTTGTGTGAGGTAGGGAAGAGCTGGGTCGACGGATTTGTGGGTGCGGATTGCAGGCTTTATATACTGCTGGTGCGGAGCATCCCTGAAACTCATGGCTGGTTCCACAGGTGTTTCGGGCGGAGTTGTGGGAAGGCGCACCTCAGATAAAGTGCGGCCGGCACAGGGCGTGGCCACGGAGCTCCAGCAGAGGACGGACCATGTGCGTAGGATGCGCACGAGTGAGCTGCGAGTCACTCCGAATGATCGCGCCAATTCCCTCATGCGTCGTCTGAATGCTGCCGCGCTGCATGCAACAGCGGTCCATATTGTCCTCGAATCAAGCACCCTCGAATCAAGCACCCTCGAATCAAGTACCCTCGAATCAAGCTTGCCATATGCGCAGGTGTTTGGAAGGGGGATCTGGGGCACGAGCGACAGGGAGCTTCCTATATAAATTGCACACCGCTCCATCTTTTTTTTCGCTCTAGAGAAAGTTTTTGACCACTTGTGCTTCAATGAATTTGGGGTGGCTTACTTGCTGATGTTATCAATGGCCCCTTGTCTTACATGAGTGTACCGCTTGTTCTGGCGTGACAAACAGCTGCTTCTTTGCTATGATTTGATAGGCTATTGCTTTAGCGGCAATTGGACTATGGCGTTGGCTTTGCTCTAGCGATAATGATAGCTTCCTTAGGAGTTGCTGGAGTTTCTCTGTTGCGGACAGGCCTGCTTGGCGATGTACTTTTTCGCTTGGTGATTGCTAGCGACTGGCGACTATTTGCGACTGGGACTGCTAGCGACTGGGACTGCTAGCGACTGGGACTGTTTGCGGCTGGGACTGTTTGCGGCTGGGACTGTTTGCGGCTGGGACTGTTTGCGGCTGGAACTGCTTGGACCTGTTCAGACTGCTTGGCTAGCCAATGGGGTAAAGATGGTACTCAGTGGCGCTGGTGAAGGCTGTGGGAAAAGAATCGTATCCGACAAATGACTCAAGTGCTCGGTTGCGCTATATTTAAAGGCTGCGAATAAAGTATGCCAGGGTGCTCACAGTGCATGCCGTGATGATGACCGACTAATAATGTGGCATGCGGATAATGTGAAACAGACTAGAAAATCTTGATCACTGTGTACGGCAAAAGAGTGGGAACACCAAAGTTTACGAAGCAACCATCTCGCTGTTTCACGACAACTGGCGGCGCCGCCAAAGAGCGCATCCACACTTGAAACAGGGGTCCTCGTCGCGTGACTTTGCGCGTGACCCGGTCTGGCGGCGGCTTTGGCCTCGGCCGCGCTAGCCGCCCTGGCCGCCACGTGACGCCCGGTTACAATTCACCCCTTCCCATTGGTCCCGCGCTCGCTCCCCCGGAAAACTATTTCTCGCTAGCCTTGTTTCTCCCTTTCCCTCCATCCTTGTTTACAACCTATTCATTATGCTTTCCCGCGTTGGATTAAGACGTATGTATTGGCCATGCTGTCCAGTGCCCTTTGTTGAGCAACCCGACTTTCCCAGCTTGGAATCGTTTGCATGTCATCGTTACAGCAATCAGCAAATTGCAGCAATCAGCGGCGGCAATCCCTCTCCTTAATTCGACAGATGCTTCTGCTCGAAGTTCCCAACAAATCGCCGATTCTTGACCGAGACTCTCCGGCCTATGCCTGCAATCAGTGCACCTTCGAGTTGCAGTCGCTCAGTTCAGCACATAAGCAAAAGAGAGTTCACTGTGAAAAGAGTTTACTTATCCCTTCCCCAATGATACTCTGATCGCTGGCGCAGATGGACTGATATCCTGTATCTTTAAAGCTCATCATTACTAACAATAGCTCTTGCCAGACTTCCCCTCAGAAGAAGCGCTCTTGGCGCCATTAGAGCATCTTCGACCGTTAAAGTGTCACACGAGCAAGAACAAGAGTTGCTTGTGTCGCAAAGAAAGAACCGCCCCGTGTCACCCCACTTGACCATCTACCAGCCCCAATTGACATGGTACTTGTCTGGAGTGCACAGAATCACCGGTGTGGCTATGGCCGGAGCCTTCTATGCATTGACGTGTGGCTACGCCGCCACATCTCTCCTCGGTGTTCCTTTTGACGCCAGCATGATTGTGTCGACGTTTGCTGGGTTGCCAGTCGCAGCCAAACTCTTGGCTAAAGCCGCCATGGCCTTCCCTTTCGTGTTCCACTCGTTCAATGGAATTAGGCACATTGTGTGGGACTTTGGCAAACAGTTGACGGTCCCCGGAGTCTACCGAACGGGATACATTGTTTTGGGCGCCACGGCCGTGTTCGGATCGTGGTTGACATTCTTCTAACGGCATATTTAATAAATGATTTAAGAGACTGGATGTAGTGTGGTTCTGCATCTCTTCAAGCGGGCAGTGCCACGGCTGACGAAACTGGGATGCAATTCGGGCACGAGTCCACCTCTGCAGAATGGCGTGCCTGTATATAGCGGGATGTCCGGGTGTGCTCTTCCCCCGTGCCGCGTATAAGACGCAACGGGCCACAACTTATTCATACTGCTCCCCAACACAATCGTACACATGATGGCTCAATCCCCAAAATAGCTCAATGTCTGAATAGACCATGTCTGAATAGACCATGTCTGAATAGACCATGTCTAAATAGACCATGTCTAAATAGACCATGTCTAAATAGACCATGTCTAAATAGCCCATGTCTCAAAAACCCTTGAAATGCTTGGTCCCTGAAACATCTCAAATGGACCTTTCACCAAACAAAGCGTCTGCATCAAAACAGGGGCATGGGGCATCGCCGCTGCAAAAGCCACACCCCTTTTTGCGGGATTTCGAGCATATGGCCAGCGTGTCATCGTCCCTGGGTCGTTCGAATATATCGCTGTCTTTGATGATGTCCACGCCGATGACATCTTCATCGTGGTCATAGGCATTGAGGTTCATGGGCCGGAGGAGACTGGGAGTGAATGGTTTAGCGGCCGAGGCCGCCAGGACACCAGGATCGGGCTCGGCGAGGCCGGCCAAGCTCTTGGAAGGGTGGGCTTGCGGGCTGTGAGCCAAGTCGTGGTCCTTCTTTAGCTTGAGCTGGTACTTGATCTGCAGCTGCAAGTCGGCGTCGCCGGCTTCGCTGATGTGCTTTTTGGTGACGCTGTGGATGACTTTGGACTGCGTGGTCAAATGAGACAAGAACTTGTCCAAATCGCGGACGTTGTTGATGTGGTCGAGGTGATGAGGGGAGGTCTGCGCCAGAGGTTTGGGGATGGACTCGTGGTTGAGGGCGTTGACCGTGATCACGCCGCTCTGCGCCAACTTCAACTCGTGGATATGATTGGTCAATACCTCGATATAGTTCCGCACTAGCTGCTGTTCTTTTAGTCGAGCAAGAAGGGTTTTCTGGAGGAGTGTAACGTGCTTGTGGGCAGGTGTGGGCAGGGGTTTGGAATCACTGTCCAGGCTCCTGTGGGCATTATTGGGGGCGTCCACTGCCGGAGATTTTGTTGTGTTTGGTTCGGTGGATGCCCTGGGGAGTTTGGGAGTTCCCGAGAATTTGGGAGTTCCCGAGGATTTGGGGGTTCCCGAGAATTTGGAGGTTCCAGAAATTTTGGAGGTTCCGGAGATTTTTGCCGCTCTTGAGACTGAATTTTTTGAAGCGGCATTCTTCATGGATGTGCCCGTTGTCTTTGCAGCTGTTCCGGGGACCTTTGAGGCTGCCGCAGAGGCTTCGGAAAGAATTCCATGAGCCTTAGAAGATGGGGTCTTGAGCGGGCCTGAGATCAATGATTCCGTGGCCGCTCCCGGCAGCGATTTCAGAGATGCCAGGTCGGAAGGCGCCAGGGCCAGGCATGCGGCCATGTCCTTCAGAATCGGCTTTCGGCCCGGCCGCGGCCGCGGCGGAAGCACCCACTGCCGCAGCATGTTGATGTTGGAGTTTTCATCCGGCCTCATGGTCGGCGCGCCTTTGAGCGGGTCATATTTGGGGTTGAAGGCTCCCTTGCTAGGAGACTGCTCGCTGATGGGTTTCGGCATTATGGCCACGGCCGGCTGGATTTTGGCATACTTGTTTTCATAGCGTGGTGGATCCGACATGGCAGGACTGGGATTAAGATATGAAGGGAAAAGATGACAAGATGGATGAAGCGGGATCCATGGGAAGACGGATAAATGAGATGGATAAATGAGATCGATGAAACGATGGATGAAACGATGAAACGATGAAACGATGGATGAAACGATGAAACGATGGATGAAACGGATCGCTGACGAAAGATGAAACGTGGAACTAAATGTCGAAAGATGAAACGTGGAACTAAATGTCGAAAGATGAATCCAAGAAGCTTGAGCTAAAAAACCTGAAAAACGGGGATGAACCACTTACGATGAGATCAAGATGGAAAGGAGAATTTGGAGGGCTGGCGATTCACGAGAAAAAGCCCAGACCCAGGAAAAGGCGGTTGGAGTGCAGCGGTCGAGAACACGTTATAATAGGCTTCTAGGGAGCGGTCACAAGGCCAGATGATCTGAGGGGCTGGCGGAGCTTGCGGAGCAACGTGGAACAGAGGGCGGTCGGAAAGGCTCGGGAGGAAGGCATGGATGTGGGGGCGCGCCCTGCAGGGCCGCTGCTTCACCGCATCCGGTAAGTCCCGGTCGGTGCCGCGCAGGGCTCCATGCCGGCCGCGCTTTCGCACCACAACAACCCTCCTGCACCATCTCTATCCCCTGTTCCTTCCTGTTCCTCCCTGTTCCTTCCTGTTCCTTCCTGTTCCTTCCTGTTCCTTCCTGTTCCTTCTCTCATGTCGGTTTCGGAAACCCGCAAGAACCAATTCTCCCAGCTCAACGAGCAGGCCGCCATGCTCCTGGCGAACCTTGTGGAGTTCGACCTGCTCGTGAAGAATCTCTGCACGCAGTATGACTCAATCCAGCAGTTGGGCATAATGCATGGGGCACTCTTCATGGCCAGTCACCAGGTCTTTGGCAACAACTACAATGGAGCCAGTGAAGACGACCGCAATGGTCCGACGTGATGAGGCAGACGGTTTTGGAGTGGGCGCTTCGAAGGGGGCGTTTTCTGGTGGCACCCAATCCGGAAGCCGGGACCAACCATGGTTCTGGAAATGAAGGGGCCAGGCCGTCTCGACCGCGTTGAACTCGTGAGTCGAACATCTGTGAGTCGAACGTCATCTGTGAGTCGAACGTCATCTGTGAGTCGAACGTCATCTGTGAGTCGAACGTCATCTGTGAGTCGAACGTCATCTGTGAGTCCTGACAGGGAATGAAAATCGTTACACAAAGGGTAGTATAATGTGGACAACCTATTCGGAGACATTTGGGGCCCCGCGATGGCCTGAAGATGGGGCAAATTCGTGAAGATTGCTCATAACAGTGTGTCGTTGTGGGAGCGAAAGGCCCCTTTGACATATTGAAGATGTTTGAATGATCCTGGATGCTGACCAGAGGAGGACCGCTGAACGGTTCCTAGACTTGAGTGGTGTTGATCTTGCAAAGCATTTTCGACTGCCCGCTTGACATGATAAAGGACGATTTTCTTTTATGTTCGGCCACAGGCTCGAGTACTATGAGCTATTGAGTAACCAAACCATTTAATGCGTCTTACAGTGTTACTTGATTTGGTTGCGTCATTGGACTTCGATGTGTCCCTGTTTCTGGTTGGTCCTGGTTGGTCCTGGTTGGTCCTGGTTGGTCCTGGTTGGTCCTAATTGGTCCTGGCTGGTCCTGGCTGGCTCTGGTCATGTTCCTGGACTCTTGTATCCACAACATCTATGCTATATCCAGCCGTTGTGAAATTCAGTGACACGCCACAGAGTCGTGCCACAAGCCTCGCATCCAGTCCGTCCAAATTGGTGAATGGTGCTCGCCAATTGACGGGCGCTCGGTCAGGTCCACCATGGGGACTTGGACAACGGCGTTGAGGCCAGGAAATCCCTAGCCGCTTTCAAGCCTGTGCTTGGGATCGCAGCAGCTCCTTCATCTGGTCCAATATCAGTATTCTGCGAGAGCCGCTTCTTGGCCACAGCTTGTGATATGATTCTTATTCATATTATTGAAGATTATGTCGTCGCCCAATAAACAAGGCAGAAAACTCCCGAGCTTGAACCCACCTTGAACCCACCTTGATGCGGTCTGAGGAGTCAAAATGTACGTGCAGCAAGCCGTCGAGAGTGCCTCACAAGGAGTGCTGTATTCAAGATGCACACATGGAAAGGCCCTGTGTAGAGACCATGGATGCAAGAGTAACAATCCGGGATATCTGGGAATGCTCGAGGACATTATGGCGATAATAACATGCTTCAAGGCGGCGGTGCTTTTCTATTGGGTTCCCACGCCAGACGCGAGTATCCCATATTGCCGAGGAACTTGTATCAGCTATGGATCCTCAGCCGAGTCCAAGCAATGACGGGCGGTGTGGTGAGAGCCAGTGCTTGAGCTTAGAGTCGTGCTGGGTTCACCACTGCAGAGTCAATCACTAGTGATGCCACGAGAACCGCCAAGTATAGTAATTCAGAAATATCACTAGCCATTGGCAGTCGTCCGTCACATCACACGATTGGTTTTGAGCAAGCAAGTCGGTGTTTAAGCATCAAGGAACAGTCAGCAATCAACAGTCAGCAATCAGCAACAAACAGCAATTCACTCATCAAAATCAACCATCAGCTCATCAAAATCAACCATCTGCTCATCAAAATCAACCATCTGCTCATCAAAATCAACCATCTGCTCATCAAAATCAACCATCTGCTCATCAAAATCAACCATCTGCTCATCAAAATCAACCATCTGCTCATCAAAATCAACCATCTGCTCATCAAAATCAACCATCTGCTCATCAAAATCAACCATCTGCTCATCAAAATCAACCATCTGCTCATCAAAATCAACCATCTGCTCATCAAAATCAACCATCTGCTCATCAAAATCAACCATCTGCTCATCAAAATCAACCATCTGCTCATCAAAATCAACCATCTGCTCATCAAAATCAACCATCTGCTCATCAAAATCAACCATCTGCTCATCAAAATCAACCATCTGCTCATCAAAATCAACCATCTGCTCATCAAAATCAACCATCTGCTCATCAAAATCAACCATCTGCTCATCAAAATCAACCATCTGCTCATCAAAATCAACCATCTGCTCATCAAAATCAACCATCTGCTCATCAAAATCAACCATCTGCTCATCAAAATCAACCATCTGCTCATCAAAATCAACCATCTGCTCATCAAAATCAACCATCTGCTCATCAAAATCAACCATCTGCTCATCAAAATCAACCATCTGCTCATCAAAATCAACCATCTGCTCATCAAAATCAACCATCTGCTCATCAAAATCAACCATCTGCTCATCAAAATCAACCATCTGCTCATCAAAATCAACCATCAGCTCATCAAAATCAACCATCAGCTCATCAAAATCAACCATCAGCTCATCAAAATCAACCATCAGCTCATCAAAATCAACCATCTGCTCATCAATTCAACAACAAACATAAAGAACAAGTTGTTTCGGGACATTGGCTCACATGGCCAATACTTGATGCCACTCATTTCTGATCCTGAACACATGTCATGATCCTAAACACATGTTTTATCACATTCACCACCTTTCAGCATTTAGATCCATCATCACGTCAGCATGCAATCCTCAATCAACTCTCTAGATTCATATCCACCCAACGTTTTGCCCTGCAACCCTGCAACCCTGCAACATGTTGTCCTCTGCGTCGTCCTCGTCGTGCTCGAGGTCCTCACCGTCCTCGCCGTCCTCATTTCTTCATGTCTTCATGTCTTCATGTCTTCATGTCTTCATGTCTTCATGTCTTGTCTTTCTTGTCTTCATGTCTTGTCTTCATGTCTTGTCTTCATGTCTTGTCTTCATGTCTTGTCTTCATGTCTTGTCTTCATGTCTTGTCTTCATGTCTCCACCAGCGTGTCGCCCCCCCTTTTTGCCTCCCTCATTCGCTGGTCAGCCCCGTAGCCGCCAGACGCTGCTCTGCCAACTTTTGCCTGTAGATCTTCTGCTTCAACTTCTTGTCGGCAATCATAAGATCTCTCTCCTTGTCCAAGTACTCCATTGTCTGGTATTTGCGCACACAAGCCTGCGACTCCTTGCTGATGGAGTCACAGTTCTTCATGGCGTCGAGGGGGCTCTCGTAGGAGTTGGAGCACGCCACGTAGAGCTTGATGAGCTCGTCACAGCGCGCAAAGGCCTTCTTCCTCCACCGCTCGAAAATCACCTGCTCCTCTTTGGGCGTGAGGATCCACGCGGGGAGATTGGGGTTCGTGGGGAGCTCCTTGTTGTCGTAGGGCTTTTGACTCATGGACAGTGACTGCCGGTGTACCGGTGCGCTAGTGGCAGCCCGCGCCGCGGGTGGTGCGCGGGTGGTGCGCGGGTGGTGTACGGGTGTGGTGTACGGGTGGTGTACGGGTTTGAGGTACTTGGTTTTTTGATGGTGCGCAATTTCTGGTGCACGGGTTTGATGATGCGCGATCTCTGGTGCACGGGTGTTATGCTAGGGCTCATCCTCCCGGCCTCCACCCCCTACACCAACATGCTCGACGAACCCCCCCACACTCTTATCCAGTCCGCCATTGAAGGCTTCGAGACGCAGCCCGATCTCCTCAGCCTAGACCGTGTCGGTCAGATGCAGGCACAGCTTGCAGAGGTCCGTTCCCAAAAGCTCACCAAGCTCGAAACCGAGGTGCTGGATCTCGAGGCCAGGCTAGCGCAGGCGCTCAACGAGCTCCAGGCCTTGAGCACCCCCAATCCCGCCATTTTGGAGGCGCTCGGCCCCTCCTCTCTATCCGCTTCCGACTCCGCCGCCAGGGCTGGCCCGGATGCAGCCGCTGCCCACGAAGACGTCTTCAAGCTCCTCAACTCCCGATCCGTCGAATTGGACACGGAAAAGGTGGCGCTCGCAAAACAGCTCACGGAGCTCGAGAGCTCCATCAACCAAATGAGCATGGCCAAGATCAAGTTGGTGCGTCAGAAGGAGGAGTACGAGCGCCAGAAGGAGCAGGCCTTGGCTGCCAATGTGGCCAACAACTTCAACACCACGGCCATGAAGATCGCCCTCTTCAATAAGATGGGCGTGCACATCGAGTCCCAAGGCTCGATGGACAAGGTCATGGTATTTGACCGTGCCACGGATGCCGCCAGTCTCTTGGAGATTGACTCCAAGTACTCGGATTACTTCATCAGCAACTACATCTGGGATCGTTTGGGGAAGGACAAGTCGTGACCTGGGTGTGCACGCTCGGAATGCACGTCCATATGTGGTAACAGCGGGATAAGCCCAATGGCCTTTGCTGGGTGCACCGCAAGGCAGACGTGTTTTGCCTGCAAATACTAGTGGATGCTTTGTCGTCAGCGAGCACTTTGGATTCTCCAAATGCCTTGGGATTCTCAAATGCCTTGGTATTCTCAAATGCCTTGGTATTCTCAAATGCCTGGATTGAGTTTCTTGTTCAACAGTCATGACTGCAGGCTGGGATATCCACGGCCTCGCCGAGCACTAGACGGTATGAAGCTCTGCTCCATGAGTGCTGATTCAGCTAGCACCGTGGTATTGAGGCTGGTGGTCCAAGAAACCTTTTATCGCTTATTGTGGATTAAGGTGACTCTGCTCGTGGGTGACTACACTAGCAATGGGAACCAAGAGATCTTAAAGGATTCTCTCAGAATGACTGATTAGTGATTTTTGAGAGAGCAGTGACCATCTCGTCTTGGAGTTGGTTCCGGTGGCTACTGAGGCAGAGTTGGTTTTACATGTGAAAGTGTCATTCACAATAGTCCAAAGGGACGTCTCATTGGGAACATGGATCATCACGGGACATCACGATGAAGGGCAGATATCAGGTGATAAAGAAGGGCAGATGTCAGGTGATAAAGAAGGGCAGACATCAGGTGGTAAAGAAGGGCAGATATCAGGTGATGATTTGGTCATGATTTTTGGGCACCACTAGGCCCAGATGTGGCTCGGCTGTGTGCCACTCCGGCGCACATTCATGAGGACTCCATGGGACAGAAAACCTCTGGACCACGTGGGGCCCGGCTGGTGTGAGATCTCTTGTGTCTTTTAAGGTCTTGGAGTATTCAAACTGGGCGCTCTTGTGCTTGGCTCTGAAATGTGCTAGAAACTTCTATATACAAGTGCTGTTTCCACGAGCTCCTCCAGAGCTCCTCCAGAGCCCATTACAAGAGCATCGCCCTCATCACTCATCGGTGGTCTGATCCCGCTTGGGTGATGGATATCTGGCATGGACGGAGTATAGGCCGATGTTGAGTGTTGGTGGAAATATCTTGGGACACTGAATGCTGGCATTCGCAGAGAGAGACTTCAGGCATGAAGAAGTACAACAGAAACACGGGAACACGACACCAGACACTGCCCGTTTTGAACAACACATGATTCATGGTTCCATGAGACTAGGCGGATGAATTGGGTCAAGACGAATGTCTGACTGGCGTGCGTCACATTAGAGCCCCAAAAGTTAGCGCCTGTCCCATTGCTTTTAAGGCCCGCCTCACTTTTTTGACCTGTCTTCCGAATTCCCCACCTGTTTTCCGAATTCCCCACCTGTGCCCTTCCGAATCCCCACCTAAAAGTGCTCAGGATTCTCGCGGAAAGACTTCTTGGTCCACTTTGGGACCAAATGCACGCTTTTGCGGTACCCCTTGGCCTTCTTATCAAAAGTGGTGTACTTGTCACGAGGAAGCATTTTGGAGTGTTTGGGCACGGCAAACTTGAGGTGGTCGATTTTCTTGTATCCCGTGGAGTTGGAGCCGCGGATCTTCAACGACGAGTAGAGGATGTTGATGTTGTGGTCCACGAGCTTCATTCTTGCTCTCAACCTGCACTTCTGCGGCGGCGAGAGCCGAGGAGCCTTTTTCCAGAGATACCCTCCCGACGCAACGAGCGATGACTTGAAGGCTCCGAACATGGCGGTGATGAAGGGAGCGATGAATTTTCACGGCGGGCGACTTGCCGCGCGCACCCGTGCACCGGCCCCACATCAGTACACCGGAGATTGTTGTGTGCAGGTTCAAGTCGCCAACACCACTAGAAATGGCGACTTTTTGGCTTCAATCGGCTTCAACCTAGTGGCAGCACTGCACCAAGTGAATCAAGTCCCTCTGCCATTGAGAAGGCAAAAAGGCACCGCCAACGGCAGTGATTCGCCAGCAAAACTGCTTATCTGTGGCAGCACCCAAGACCAAGGGTGTGGCCTCTGGTGGATTTTTGTTTTCGCCTGGTGCCTTTTTGTGATCTTTTTGAGTCTGTTCATGACCCCTTTGAGGCCGGTCCTTTGTGACAGTTACCAACCGCCAGACGGTAAAGAGTCCACGGAGGTGTAGTTCCACGCTTCAGTGCCGGCTTAGCCAAGCTAACGGCTCAAACACCAAAGCGAAACCTCGAGACCAGAAACTGGCAGCGAATCGGATCCAGTCATCCAGTAGTCTCGAGCCATTAGTGCCAGCAACCATTGTGAAATTCTGCCACTGCCAGTAACCAGTAGCTATGCCCACCAATAACATGCCAGAGCTTGAATCAAGGTTCAAAAACAGAACCAAATCTGGAGCACAGGGCAAATGGCGCATCTTGACAAATGACGAGCCTTGAAGTTTCGGTCCTTTCAAGTACCTCATAGTTCCGTTGTTTGGCCAACTAGCAGAGGTGCACGACACACCCATGATCCCCCGAAGTAAATTGGTACAACACGTCTTGACCTGAGTAAAGCAAGCCAGGTAGTGCGTTCACGAAAAAGCACATTTAATCGCCTGTCGTAACAAATGGCCCATCTCAAGTCTCCCTTGATTGCTAAGCTTGGTCCGACCCGCTGCCTCCGCGTGGTTTTCGGAATTTCTGCTGCTTCCAACGCCTTCACGCAAACATTGATGCCTTCGACTCCAGCTCCAGTGTTCAGCAGCCATGATTTTGCCGCAAAAGTAATGCATTATTCAGCCCGTTAGTTATGGAAAACACCGAAGATCCCCGACCAGGGGCCATCAATCACTCCATCAATCATCAATCACTCCATCAATCATCAATCACTCCATCAATCATCAATCACTCCATCAATCATCAATCACTCCATCAATCACTTGATAATCGTTGAAACGTTCATCCTCCACCGTAATCACTCCACATGGACCGCTGCTTCATTCATCCACCTCAACCACCAGTCCACCAAACATCGAGTACTGCCCCGACTCGTGATCTAAGCCATTCTTTGAAATTTTCAAAACCTCTTCATATGTCTCAAAACAATGGACCTTCGGGCCCTGTTCAACCTCGACCGTTCAATATCATAGGGTCTGAGTTCCTCTATTCTAAGAAACCTCAGGTTTCTTGTTCCAGTTGGTGACTTCCATAAAGATGTTCCAAACTTGCGTTCTTATTCACATCTCCGCTCACTTTCCTTTCCTGCTTTCACACCTTATGTGGCATTCACTTAGTATTTCCAGCCACGCTCTGTTCGCTTGACCGCTTGGGATTTTTCAACGCCGTGGCTGCAATTGGGAAAAACCTTTGCTGCAATTTTCAAATCTGTGGCTGCTCTCTTGAATCTGTGGCTGTAATTTTCAAAAGTGGCTGCAACTGTCCAAAGGTGGCTGTAAAAGTTTAAAAGTGGCTGCAATTGACGCTTTCACGTGAACCTCCAAAATTCCTCTGAGATCTTTCAATAAACCCCCATCTCTCCTGACTGATCTGATAGTCTCCCATTTGGCTCCCCGCTTATGGGTGTTTCTCCTTAATCAGTATCCTTGGTATGTAAAAAGACCAGTGAGCGAAAAGTGCGGGCCGGGTGGTTTATATATATATCCCCATCCTGCACACTAAGCATATCGTCTCATACCATGGTCCACTCGCATCATTGGCTCTCGTATCAAACCCCCCATATCAGTAACTTGTGTATCCCGTGCCAGCCACCTAAGCCCAATCTCAAAAATCTCCTCTCCGTGTTCTATGGTGCAGACACTTGAAACCTCCGGGATTAGGCCCCCATTAGTGAAGCAGCGCCCAGTTTTGGGGTGAATCCAACGACGATTTCCCTCATTTATATACCCCTGCGCTGTTAGGAAACTAAGGAGCCCAATCGAAGCTTCCATGGGGTGTTATCTTTCCACTGCTCAAGCATGCAGCTCAACGCATTCGGAAACGATGCCTCACCCCCAAATTACCACAAGTACTGAAGACACCTCTTAACATCCTCGGCCATGCCTCCATGGCTGATGTGGGGCGTACCAGATGCACCGATGTTTCACAGGATTTTGGAATCATCTCCTTAGCAGTGCCGTTTGACACTGCAGCTCTGGCATGCATATAACCATTTCCATGCCTTTCTGTCCATGTTATTGGTCAAGGAAAAGATCCGGGATATGGGTGGCCGGCACGGTGGTTTGCTGTGACTTGTCCACTCAAAGGGCGGTCTGTTGCAAGATGTTCCTCCCTTGGGCACTACTCCACCAAAGGATTGCCCCACAAAAAGGACCACTCAATCCTCTTCCTTGTCCAAATTCAGTGAATCAACCTGCTTTTTTTCGTCTTATGCCACGTCACCCCTTTTTCATTCATGCATAGGTTCAAGACCTTTCCAAAACAGTCGCTTGGTGGGGTTAATTCCAGCGCTCAGCTAGACATGTGGCTTCGAGTATTTTTTGCGAAAATGCCCGAGTGCAAAAGAAACAGTGTTTTGCATGGGGCAGATGACGGAAGCGACAAAGCCAGTCCATAGCACTAAGGGGTTATGATTGAGGAACAGAGGGGCACTGTGTCACCGGGAGCGGAACAAGGCCACCAGGTGCTGGAAGAACCGCCAGCTGAACTCGTGCCAGGCCAGCAGAGAATGACTCGGACTTGGAGTAGCTGTACCAGTTTCCTTGGACAAGACGGGATCGAGAGTGTGAAGAGGTGGGTTTTGCCATGACAAGGAGGGAGATGCATGTGCATGCGCAGTCCATGCACTCGCATGCATGCGCATGTACGCTCATGTGCGCAGCATACAGAGCCCCCCGGGCGCCCTCCAAAAAGCGTGCCAGCTGGGAGTTCAACGCCAGTCCATGCAATCACCGTTGCAGCAAAATCACCCTTCCTGCTGGTTCATTCAGCCACAACCGCAGTTGCATCACACGCACTGCTGGTCCATTCAGCAACCACCGTAATTGCATCATACGTATTGCTGGTTTGCATCCTCGCACAATAAGTGCAGCGCCGTCATTCCCAAACCCCCAGCCCACTATAAAGCTTGACGCTGCGTTCTTTCCCAGAACATCTCAGACACACCTTTGAATTAGCCATGAAGTTTTCATCCACCCAAAAAAGCCCCAGGATCTGAGCACTTCAAGCTGAGTTCCCCGCGTTTGGATGCAATGCTTAGCACCACTTTCTAAGCAGACAAGGCAAAGTGCCACGTGCTAAACCTCTTAAGCGAGAGAGCTTTCTTTCATCAAACTTGGGATGCTCTCCGATGCACCCGACCTCACCTCCGCCGCCTCGTCAACAAACGGCGCTTTCCCTCCCTCACCTTTCGCTGTCGATCCTGAGGGGTCTATGCTCACCCAAACCAGTGAACTGGCTTTTTGTGAGCACAAGGAGAAAAGAGACCGCTTGGAATCACTCTGCAGGGACATATGCGTCTTTGCCATGAACACGACGTACACGGAGATTGATCATATCATCCAGCTGCTCGAGGAGCTCTCTTCTGGGCACAGCATGAGCTCGCGCGACCGGTTTCGCGTGTTTGAGCCCTGGCCACTCACCTACACTGAGGTGATGCCTTTGCAGAGGGCGACGAAGAGCGGCTAGGCTCTGCTTCTGAATTTTTTGTTTTCTCGTATGAGGAATGTGATTGTTAAATTCTTGGGGTTTGTGCAGGGGTGTGAAGAATGGGGGTCTGAAGTCTGTGGTCCAATGAAAAGTCTGAATGGACCAGTGTCTGGCAAGTAGCGAAAGTGGGTGGAGCCGCAGATTGAAACCATCAATCAAGATCTAATGAAACTCAATGAAACTTAATGGAACTCAATGAAACAATGAAACTGACTTGAAACTCAATGAAACTCAATGAAACTCAATGAAAAAATGAAACTGACTTGAAACTCAATGAAACTCAATGAAATTGTGAAAGTGGGAACTTAAAAACAGCAAACTCTCGCCTAAAGCAATTATACCGCCTGGACTCTTAGGAGCGAAGATCCATAGTAAAAGAAGAGAGTACGAACGTGTAAAAGGATCAGCGACGCCAGCAGAAGGTCAGGGGTACTTATATATAGGCTGCCCTTGATATGCAGGCCCGCGCCAAGCGTATATAAAGTCGCGCTGCCGCACTCCACACCCTATTTTCATGCTACGAGACGTTTGCAACCATAACGTACAACAACAGAAGCAGGGATATTGTGGGAGCACTTCGGGGTCAGGCGAGATATCTGGGTATCAATCCATCTTGGCCTAGCCGTGGTTTCATCCAATGGCAACCGAAGGGCCGTCTGGACGAACTGGTTCGAGTAGGGCCGAGTCGATTCAAGTGGGCCGTTTTATTTCAGGGATGAATCAGGCCTATATCAGGACTAAATCGTGGTTCAATCAGGGCTAAAGGGGTTTTCAAGGGGTGATTTAAGGAATGCCAGGGCTATATTTGGGGTGGAAATATACTCGGACGTGTCACCGCAGAGGCGCTTTTGCCAAAATGCAGTTTGGAAGTTACCCGCGGGATCAGGATCTGAGGGGTCCATTTCAGGGAAGCATAGCAATTGAATTCGAAATGCCCCAAACAAGTGGATCATCAAACTCAGCCTGTGTTAACCTTCGCCTATGTTTCCACATTTTAATTACCCAGCAACATGTCAGTTGTACCTTACAAGAGCGCCGAGCAATTCGTGCGGTCAGGGAGCTTTTATATGTGGTTTGTGTGGTTTTGTCAAAACAAGCACTCTCTCTGAGTCACCAGAAGCCACACCAATGTCACGTGGGACATCAAGGTTGACTCGTTCAACTCACATCCAAAGTACCCTGTGTGATTCAAGCACTTGGTGGAATCGTCTTCGTTGACAGATTGTGAACCCTATCATGTACGTGGTGAGCGGGCATTTTAGATTGCAGCATTCGGATCGCTAACATCTAAGACCTGATTTGGCTCTTGCACCTCGACTAATAGATGCCCGAAGACAATGTGACTTGGATATAACGCACACTCTTCTTTGCTGCATTTAAGAATTTGCTTCTAGGCTCTTCTGGGTATATCGAAAGTTTCGGACATCGAAGTGGATATCAAACGATTTTTTCAAAGCTTTGCCTGAACACTAATTGCACCAGCAATAACAGATGTGTCAACCAAGTTAGATGATTCTTAAATCATGGAGGGCATTTATTTTTGTTGGTGTTCTCGTCGCAGGTGCCATGAAGGTTCCCACCATTTCGATAACTTCCATGAGGTCCTTGCATTTCTCTCACTGAATGAATGACTTGTGAAGTCCCGCCCGCGCTTCATTCCCGGTTGGACCTCTTCATTCTTGTCATCAGGCAACATCGATGACGCCAACCCAAAAAGCCACATGATCTCATATGCTCTCTATCGAGCCCCTTCTTTCAAGACTTTGCGATATAGGGCTGTCAGAAATGTGACTAGCAACCAACTTCTGCAATTATTGACAGCCGAAAAAGCCCTGAAGTTGTCGGTTACAGTTCGATCCCACACCACTAGGTGTGAACATACCTCGGTGGTTTGAGCGGGACTGTTTGACCAATGAGAGTTTTCTTTGAAGGGCCTCATACGACTCGGATATATTAACAAACACTCACAAACACCCAGGTACCCACACCGGAGACTCTTCAGAGGCAAATCATGGAAATAGCGTGTATTCACGAAAAGCGAGCTTTGTCAACTCATGGGGCGGCATGTCGAGGCTTATCACCGCCATTGTTTCTTCTCACCCACCGGAGGAATTCATTAATGCGTCGCTAAACGGTTGAACAGTCTTGTCTTGGGTCGGTCATGGCCTGCTCTTTGAGTCCAGTTGAACCTTTGATCTGCCATTGCATAGCCCAAACACAATAGAAAGTGGGAGAGAAACTTGACAACGAGAGACCACTCCCTTCCTTTGCTCATCCCGCGTGTTTCTGATGGAATTTCCTCTCAGAACCCTCTCTTCATGATTTTTCACACATACCTGGAGGAACCTTCCTTAAAGCCTGTCTTTGAACTTGCGTGGAGAAATTGTTGTCGACCTACTGTGGTAGTGTAGGGCCGTCCTGCGAAGCACTACTGGGAAAGGCCCCACCGGACTTGAGCCAAGAATCATCACTTGAGCCGAGATTCATCACTTGAGCTAAGTCACATACTCAACTTTCCCAAGTCTCTGTTCTCATTTGAAACTCCGGATCATGAAATTCTATAACAGTACCCAACACGGAGCATCCTTTAAGGAACATGAAGGGCTCTCTCTTAGGAACATGAAGGGCTCTCTCTTAGGAACATGAAGGGCTCCCTTTTAGGAAAGCCAAGGAGCTTTTAGTCACAAAGATTTGATCTCCATGTCTGTATTCATACAACAGATGAACACTTCCAGTTGGTTCTACTCCTCCCCTTACAGCCTTGAGTGAGATTCTGGGTGCAAATGCAAGGCCCAGCCAAAGATATAGTGGGACCACACCAATATATAAGAGGCTCCGCTCTTGGGACAAACACCAATGAGAAAAACCAAGGTGAATTCCTGGACCCATTGGACGCATATCGAATAGACACCACCGAGAGGATCTAAGAATTCTACGAAGGGTGCGAAGCAAATTGCACGACTCCATATTGTGTCCAGTCGCTGAACGACCCCTTTGGAAATTCTGGGCAGATGTCATCGTGAAATACCATGACTATGGCTTCTATTTACTTGTCTTGTCCCTCTTTGAGTCTGCGTACTCTATGTTTGGTTTACTGTCTGGTACTCTGGTCTTTGTGTACTGTGGTGTACGCTAAAGTCTACCCTGATTTTTGGTTGAGTTTACAATTTGTGATTCATGATTTATACGATGAGCACTTGGGAGGCAATTAGAGTGGGCTTTGTCAAACACAACGAAGGAACCCTTCTTTCAAGTATAGATGTCGTTCTGACCTGTACATGCCAGCGACTATTCAGCGAACGAGAATGTCTCTACTTATGAAGGTGGCAGCTTCAGGGTCGAATGTTGCAAATTTGGCAAAAGCTGACAAAAGATGACATCATGCCCGAGAATCAACCGCTGAATCCTTTCAATGCGCCAGCCTCCTCACTCCGTTGCAGTGGGCCTTGAAAACGAAGGTGTGGCATGACTGGCGCCGGCAGATCATATTTCTGGGCGAAATCCAAGTCCTGTTTCTGAGCGGCACCCGACTTGGAACACCACTAGCCCATCCCACGCTAATCTGTCTTGGTGAGTAAGTGGGGGGGGAGGGTGAGCAGACCCGTCAAAGACCTCATTCTCGAGGACCATCCTGGCTCTGTTTCCGACGTGGTGCAGTTTCAGCCATTGAACCGATGCGAGAGGCGGGCCCACACTGGCCTCTGGAAGTCCTGGGTCCTTTGCCATGATGATATGGTGCTCAGCAGCTTTCAAGCTTCTTTTAACAAAACCCTGGGGAACACTTTCCAAAGACTGGGTCATGTTCATGGTGCCAAAGAGCGCCGTGTACTGTGATTGCTGAGAGTAGTCTCGGGCCCCATTTCTGGTTCCTTGATTGGCGTCTCCGTGACCTGAGCGATAAGAACCCGTCTAGGTGATCAATTCACGTTTCACCAGCACTCGGGCGTGCTTTGGGCGTGCCTTGGGCTTCGAGTCAAACCCGCCCAACCCCGCTTTCGCCGTTGTTTCGGCCCACATTCAGCCCTTCGGCTGGTCAAACAATTTCCACCACCTTGAATGTACGGGCCTTTTAATGTTGCTGATATCGGAGTCATTCGCCCTAATTCTAGCCTGTTCAGACGTTGCCGGGGCTGCCGGGTATGCAATGCCGGTGTATTGTGGGGAACCTTCCGGTTATATGCAGGGCCGCATGCCACCCAGTGACTTTCCCTTCCTGTGGTTTGGCGTGAATGCTTCTGACCAGCTTTGGTTTGCAGAATTTCTGTTTATTCTCGAGGCTTGCTGTACACCACGGCCACCGGTGCATCCCAATATGGCTTCCAATCTTCATGCTCCGAACCTCTCAGTTTGGCACCGTACATGGGCACATTTGTGCGGCCGTGTACCTGTACCAAATCCTTGCAGCTCCAATGGGATTCTGTGGTGGGTAAGGAAGCCGACGGCGGTGTACCGGAGTCTTGGCGGCGCTGTGTGCAGCCCTTCGAAGCATTTCCTGCATGCAGCGCCGGAGGCTTCGTGCGGCTGGCCAAACACCCGTCCAGATCACTAACCACAAGCTGATGCACCAGGCTCCTTTGCTGGCTGTTGGCCGTGCATTTCATTGAGCCATCACGCCCTTGTCGGCCCACCCGCGAGAAAAAGTGCCTGGTCACGTGACCGTCTCCACCCCGGAACTCGCCGCCGCGCGAGCTCACGTGCCCGAGGCTCATCCTGGCGGGGATTAGCGCCGCGCACATCTGTCAAACAACCCACCCTCACTTTGGCTGCCAGACTCTAATACCCGCCCAGCATCTGTCACCATTCTGGCTGCAAACACCACCCCTTCCAGCAGGTCTTGGCATGCAGAACACACGTCATTACCGCCATGGCCAAGGTTCTAGAGGCGACCCATTGGAACCCCCTGACCTTCCCATTCCCGATGTTCTTTCCCATGATCAACTCCCCTTTCAATCCACGTGTCAGTTCACCGTTCCATTTCACCTTTCCATTCCACGAGTTCAATTCACCTTCCATTCCACGTGTCAATTCACCTTCCATTCCACGTGTATTCACCTCCCCCACGTGTATTCACCTCCCCCACGTGTATTCACCTTCCCCACGTGACTTGTCCTTTCAAGGCCCGGTTGTCTGGAAGCCATCAAAGTTGCTGGAAACCCGCTGGAAGACTTGGATGTTGATTTCCACGCAAGGCCAAAGACAAGGCCCAAAGCGCTGCCCAAAGGCTACTGCTGCAACAGTCACGAGATATGCGAACATCTGTTTCAGTTTCGTGCAATGCGTTTGTGCGACCATGCGCTTTGGACTCGATCTCAACAAGCACCCATGAATGTGAATCACGGCGTGCCACTATCAAGTTCAAGAATCTCTGCAAGCATATTCCCATGAAAAGAGTTTTTCCTTCCTGTCCTGTCCCCTTCCTGTCCTCCTGTCCCCCTCCTGTCCTCCTGTCCCCCTCCTGTCCCCCTCCTGTCCCCCTCCTGTCCCCCTCCTGTCCTCCTGTCCCCCTCCTGTCCTCCTGTCCCCTCCTGTCGTTATTTCTTTTCTCCATTGCCGGCTCTTTCGCGGCTTTGGCAGCCGGCGCAAGCTCGCACCCCTCGTATCGACATGGAATTTGCCAGAAGTCATCCGAATTCGGGGTTTGCGGCACGCGGGCTTATTCTGGCCAATTTACTTGCGCGGCCCAATTACCCCTTTGGGTAATTTCTTGTTGTGCGGGCCCCTCGTTCACGTTATCCGAGTGTGGGGTCCCCGGCAGATCCGTCTATTATCCCACACACATCCACAGTGGTCTCCTTCACTGCTTGCCTACGCCTAGTATATAACCTTCTATATTAACCTTCTATATACCCATGAGCAAACCCCGCAGCGGCGCCGCCAATCCCTGGATGGCTGATGCGCTCCGCATTTGTAGGACATGAACGCCCGCGGGAAAGCTCGCTCGTTTGAATTCCTGGAGTTTCATTATTTGTTTCGTGATTTTTTTCGTGATTTTTTTTTTCGTGTTTTTGGGATGATGCGCTCGGCGGGCCCGGTCGTCACATGACTCCCGTCAACCATAAGCGATAGTTTTGCGACGTCGAAGATAGCAGCGGCAACTGCGACACTGGCAGGCTGAGCGAGTAATTCAACGACAAGTCGAGGAGCCCCTTGGTCTCGTTGTAGTTGGAGGGGAGCACCAAAGGAGACGCACACGTGTCCACGGGCACCGCCGAAGCCTGGTACAACGAGGGCGTGAGCAATGGCGACGCCATGCCGAGATTGGGCGACTGGGCGAGTTCCAGCACGTTGTTCTGGTCCTTTTCTTTGCACGCGGTGGAGCAGTACACTGAGTTGTGGCTGCACAACTGATCACACGAAAGGCAATAGCTGTTGAAGGCGTCGGATTCCATGGCGGAAATTGGGCGGGCACTGGCTAGAATGAGTCAATTGTTAACGTCGGCGTCTTTTGATGTGCAATCTATCGACAACTCGGTTAAGTTTTTGGCTGGGGAATCTGGCCTAGCGCTTGATCTGTGAAGGTGGATTTTCAATTCGGCTCGTTGGCGTTTGCTGACTTGATTTTGATCCTGGCTGATTCTGGCTTGATCTGGCTGCTTAATACTGGCTCGATCTGGCTTGATCTGGCTGCTTAATACTGGCTTGATCTGGCTTGATCTGGCTGATTAATACTGGCTCGATCTGGCTGCTTGATTCTGGCTCGATCTGGCTGCTTAATACTGGCTGCTTGGAGATAATGCGTGGCCGGACTCGTTGCAAAAGGTTGCTTTCTCGGGGCAGAATTAGAAATTTGAAAATATCGGTCAAACGACTCGGCAAGTACTCAGGGGAGCTTGGGAAAGGGTGCTTCGTTGGAAAGAAGAATGGGGGTCTGGAAAATGAGAAAATATAGTGAGGCCAGGCAGCGTTTAAATATCAGGTGTGGTGCAAGTCACGTTTTATTAATAGAAGATCTAGATGAGCAAGGCGCCACAACCGGGGTAGCGTTGAAGCTTGCGGCACATCCGTCACCACGTCTGCACCCCCGGAACTCGCAGGGGTGCATGAGCACACGGGGGGGCCCACGGTTCGCGCGCTCAAATGGACGGCTCGCGCGCTTAAACGGACGGTTCGCGCGCTTAAATGGCCTTGTTTGGGCCGCAAAACCGCCCACTTCCGGGGGCCCGCTGCCCTTGGCAATTTCGGCGCCGGCCGCGGGTCGCAACCTCCCCAACGTGCCTCCCAACACCCAATCTTGGCTCCCTGCACCACGTGCCCCGCTCCACGCGCGACCATGCTCCCCTATTCCAATCCTCCGCTTTTCCTGCCCGCTTCGGCCTAAGCCGTGCCCCCGCTTCTGGCCATTAGCCCCGTCGCCCTCGTCACGTGGCCCGCTCCCGCGTGGTCGTAGCCTCAATTTCCCCAACCGCCTTGCATTAACCCCCTATTCCTCTTGCACCCACTTGTGCTTTCTATGGAGCTTCAGCTCTTGGACCTCGATTCACTCCCCCAGAACGTGCTGGAATTTACCCGCGGGCATCCCCCGCCCCGTGCTGCAACTTACGCCGGGCCTGGACTGGCGCTCGCCCTGGGCCGCCATGTCTAAAGCCCAGCCTGGACCACGACTTGGCGTCAGGCCCCCTTCGCCAGGGCGGTAGTTTCTAGACCAGCGGGCTGGGCTATTTGGGTAAAGGCCCATTATTTGCGGCAAGGCTCAATCAGGAAAATCGCATGCCCGATGCCTGGATGCAGACTAGCCTAGGCGCCCCCTTTGCAATTGAAAGGAGGTGGCCGGTGTACTGGTGTGCAGGGGGCACTCGGGGTTTGGGTGCGCAGAAACCCCGAACAATGAGTTGGGTGCCACGGGCTCACATTGACGGCTCGTCAAGTGCAACGAATGCTGCCGGTTGATTTGTGTGCGGAGCCCTGGTGCCACCATGCACCGGCGTTTCACCCATGTGTGGGCCGTGTCGCATCCACGTTTCATGCACTTGGCCGTTGATACATGGAAGAAGGCATCTAATGGCTGAGGTGCGTTGGCATTTTTGGCCACCAATCATGGGCGTCGTCACTACAGTGTTACGGGCGTTTACTGACTTTCGTGTGTATCACTAGTGTTTCGCGTGTCACTGGTGTTGTGTGATGCCGGGTACCGCAGTCTTTTGACATGTTTCACTGGTGTTTCGTACATGTTTCACTGGTGAGTCGTGCATGTTTCACTGGTGTTTCACAGACTCACCTCTTCAGAATTATGCCTTAACGGTGCCATGCTCTTATCTGGCAATATGGACAGTTATGTGCATCAGCCGCTTGCCGCAGAGCCTTGCGCTGGCGGAGGTACGGGTGGGGTGAGTCTAGAATGAAAGAATATGCAAGGCTCAGCTTTCGGCTCGAAGTGGGCCCAGGCTTGACCAAGAAAATGCGTTTGTGCGGCAGAGAGTGATCGAATCTCAAGGGGTGCGAAGCCGGGTGCACATGCGTGGGCACATCCGGGGGCATTGTTTCGCCGGTTGGGCCTGTATGGGGGCCGTTATGAATGTTTCAGATGGGTCGTGGCCCCCGGAACGAGGCCCCGTGGCCGCCGTCTTCCGGGGGTGCGGGGCCTCGTTCCGAGGGCACGTTGCGGCGTGTCAAATTTGCTCTGCGCGCAAAGTTGCGCATCGCTCCCAACTTACGGGGGCAGCCTGCAGATCCGGCCCACACAGTGTGTTCACCGCAGCCACGGGTTTGCTGGCCGCCTCTGAATGGTTCGGTCTACCGGGGCCTACTCCCAATTATACCCCCAATTATACTCCCAATTTGCCGGTGCATGAAACCGCCAGCTCCGGTGGCCAAACCCGACCGCCAGATCCGGCATCGCACAACTCAGGCATGGTTGTGCATGGTGCCACCATATTTGTGTGGCAACCGTGCGCGTTTGCGGTAATTGTGGCTTGTGCTCCTACCTTTGAGATCCTTTTGGAAAAATTTTTGCTCGCGCAGGATGCGTTTTCGCCACAAACAACTTTGGCACACGTGGAGCTCCCAAACTGGCTTACGAAACCCTCTTGAAACTCTCATGAAACTCTCATGAAACTCTCTTCCAACACTCCCGAAACTCTTAACTCTCTTACTCTCTTACTCTCTTACTCTCTTACTCTCTTACTCTCTTACTCTCTTACTCTCTTACTCTCTTACTCTCTAAACACTTTCTAAACACTCTAAACATTCTTCCAACTCACTCATGGTGCGGTCTTCACACGACGCACCAGGCCTGCGTAGCAGCACGGCTCCAGCTCTCGTGGACTTTTGGCCTCCAGCGTGCAGGGGCCCCTGCATCGCCGGGACGCGCGCAGCACTCTAGTTAACATGGCGACCATCCAAGACAATGATGCGCACCTGGTGCATGCATCCGGGCATCGCTTCGCACAAGCCGCATGCATTTTTCGGTGCGCACCATGCACGCATGGCTTCGATCCCGTTCTCCAACGTTCTATACATGGCTTGGCACGCTCGTAACCATCGCCAATCGAGCGGCCCTCGCTCGGGGCGGCTACACGAGTGCGCCCCCCTGTTCCCCCTGTTCACGATACACCGCCCACTTTGAAGCCCTCGTGCTCGTGGTCTGTCCGCCTAGATTGCCGGCCGTGTGGTAAGCTCAGGTCGTCTTGCAGAACCCCTGCACATGGCCCACCGAATTACCGCTTTGTTCACCGGTCACCCCTTCCAAGCGATTATCTCGCCACCGGCCTCCCCTCCCTGATTCTGGCCTCCCCTCCCTGATTCTGGCCTCCCAGCTCCCTGATTCTGGCCTCCCAGCTCCCTGTTTCTGGCCTCCGCTCCCTGATTCTGGCCTCCCAGCTCCCTGATTCTGGCCTCCCAGCTCCCTGTTTCTGGCCTCCCAGCTCCCTGTTTCTGGCTCTGCCGGAACCACTTCCGGCCCTTTGGTGGTTCGGGAGTCGTCTCGGTATCTGAAACCCTCCGGGCCACACCCGAACATCCGCCAGCCCTGGGTGACAGATCCGCATGGGTGTGGAATCCAAGCCGGCTTTGCTGCTCCCCCGGAAGCCCTTGGGCCCCACGTCGTTGCCCTATGCATTGAATAGGTTGCCACGGCAACCACTTGTCGGTGAAAACAACAGGCTCGTTCTGCATGGTTCAATGGCGCTGCAATTGCACCAAAGCCTTGCTATTGCGCATGGTGTATGCACGCCTGTCCAACAGCCGCCCGTGAGGTGTTTCGTGTGGGTCTTGTCCCAAAGTCTATGATTCGGAGAGACCTTGCTTCCGCTAGTCTGGGCGTTCATAAATGGTGCGGTGACTGGCTCGGCCATTGCTAATGACGCACTGCAGACGGTCAACGGGGTGCCTTGTTTCAGGCATGCGCCAGGCAAACTAGCGCCATGCATAGGCCATGCCCGAGGCCTAACCTTTGACATGAAACTGAGGCCTATGTCAACGGTCAGAATTCATGGTTAAACTCTTTTCTTTGGCGATAATGGCTCAGTTTATGGTGGTGTCATCTCCATGGCCACAGTCGTCTCCATGGTCATAGTCATCTCCATGGTAATAGTGGATGATGGTGGTGAATGCTAGCTGATAATCCCTTCTATGATCAGACCTGGGTTTTCTGCTCAGCTCGTTCAAATCTATGACCCTGTTCAATTTTATGATCACTTCTGGCCAGGATCTATGGTACTGACTCAATGGCTAGGGTTCCGGGGTCAGCTAACGGAGTTGTCGCATGTGTTGGGCATTTCTTTGAGCCGAAAAAGACTAGCTCGTTGTTCTGGACATGGAAGTTTTAGCCCATGGTAATGACGGTGTTGTGCTTTTCCAAGTGCATTCAAAGGTATGGCCAAGTCCATGAACAAATGGTCCGCCTTTTGCAGTGGCTTCATGAAGGCCCGAATTATGAGCTCAAGTTTCCAGAGGATGTCATGAGCTCAGTGAAAGAAGATCAAGGCTCTTTGGCTCAAGAAATGTGCGTGGAAGTGGCGTGACAATGAGACTGAATTTGGGAGACAACAAAAATGTTGCTGACGTTTCCACCAATACTAGCCCTGTCTCTGAACTTCTCGCGGTCTTTAAATGTACTCGAGACACCCAGTGTTGACAATGAAACCTTGTTGCAAACATTTTGAAGATGATAGTTGCTGCGGCCAAGATTCATCAGATCGAAATATTGAGGGGTGATTGACGTTTTGTGCCAGGCTATCTTAGAAGGACCAGCCCCATGATCATTGAAACACAGCTTGATAGAAAGAGTCATATGCTTGAGTTCCGCTCTCATTGGCTTACCATAGCTGAATGGGTAAGCGCTATACTTATTTCTGAGGTTGTCCGAAGGCTATGGCATATTGTCATGGTACACAGGTGAAGTGATGGTTGATGCATGGGTATGAGTTATTGTCAATCATCTAATGCATAGCATTTCATGCACGTCATAAGGGCATAGTGTGATTTTTATCCTCTTCAATGTTGGCGCTCAAGGAAGCAAATCTTTAAAAGCCCAGACCCCGAAGGAGTCCCGAGAAAGACCTGGATTGTGGAATTTTTGTCACCTCTGGGCGTGTGTGCCCCATAAGAATTCCTAGGGGTGGCATTAGAAGAATCGGCTCAGCTTCCAGTCTAGTCCCTGACTGGTTTCATCGGCAAGGACAGTGTGCTTTTTCTTGGGCTTTGGCAACCAGAGTCATATGTTTATGATATGCCCAAGTGCTAAAACGATCGAGTCTCTGAATATTGCTGAACCTCAAAAAGAACATCAGATTTTCTTCTTCTCCTCTTTCGAACATGGATCAATAGAAGGCTTTTGAGTCGGGTACAAAACAGAAACCCTATCTTCTAATCCAATAAGTTACTCATTAAACTTGAAAAATGACTGTTATGGAAGTTCCAAAACAGCCACTGGATTCCCGTTTTAGACCCACGCAAGCCCCAAATGTAACTGTACAGGGGCCCAACTCCACCGGAAATGGTAAGACCCTCTGCGTACGTTGATTCCCAAACCACCGAACCTTCTTGTTCCTATCCTGTGAATACCCTGCGGGCATGTTTATCCAAAAATCTTTGGATAATAATCCTCAAACCGCTCAGAATGACCATGTTACCAAAGCTCAACTTTCTTCATTAGCGTAAATGCTTTGAAAATGAACAGGGGTCCTTAACACCAAGCCACGCATTAAAAGCCATGGACTCAGCTTTAGGCACAGACCACTCTTTAGTTGTTAGCGTCTTTGCTTGCGCCCTTGTCTGGCGAATGCTGTGGCTGAGCCTGCGTTGGCCAAATTAACCCTTGCCTTTGCTAAAACTGACTCTCTGAGGCTTTCTCGGTACTGATCTTCTTGCCACATCTAGAGCCTTGGAAACACCCTCGAGTCTTCCGTAATGGGCATTGAGATGCGGCTTTGCCAGCCCGACAAAGTGACTACCGACCCATTTTCCTCTAGTCTCACCTGGAGCCGCCTAGAAGAGAAAATTGCTGCCCTCCTTTATTCTAGTACCTCAATCATCACACCAGGATATCTGACACCCTTTTACTACGACGAGTGAGTGCGCGGGAGGGCGGTGCTTTATATCTCGTCTGCCGAAGATCAAGGGGCTAGTGCGCGAATTAACGCACCGCGCCTAAATCTGAAACACTTCGGCTGCACCGTTGACTTCCTAATTCGGCTGCAGCAGTAAGACCGACAAATATATAAGGAGGAGGATTCCGCGCTTTTAAAAGGCACTCAAATTTTGCACAGCACCTGAATATGTGAGAATGTTTGATTTAGCTAGAAATTATTAAAATTCTTCCACAAGAAATACTGTCACAGAAATACTGTCACAAGAATACTGTCACAAGAATACTGTCACAAGAATACTGTCACAAGAATACTGTCACAAGAATACTGTCACAAGAATACTGTCACAAGAATACTGTCGCAAGAAATCGGACCCACTGGAAGAGCCTAGTGTATCCTGAAACATCCAGCACATAGTGCTTATTGTGGTCTTAATTCACTATAATGGACGTTGTGGTCTGCTTTCGAAGAAAAGCCGCTCATATTGAAGGCCCTTATTTACAACCGGTGAGGCATCTGGTGTTGAATAATACACTTAATTTGAAGCCGTTTGCTTCCGGTTTACAGGTGCCTTTATCGGGTCAAGAATATCTTCCCTAAACATTGAATGGGCTTACAATCCCTTACTATTCCATCAAACCCTCTGGTTTATAAGGGGCACATGACCTCTCGGCGAACTTGATGACAGTCCAGTCGCAACATTGACTCTGCTAGGGCCCTAGACTTATGCCGGCCAAGTTTCAAACCGCTTATCCTTATCTTCAGCTAATATTGCTACAGCGGTTATTTTTGGTTTTTTCAGAATGAACTTTGGTTGGATCCCGTTTTCGCCTGTCATTTTCCGTCACGTTCAGTTGTATTGAAATACACTCCGCTTTTTCCACCTCATTTCAGTGTTTTCATCCGATACCACATCTATGATCTTCCGCCAAACTAATCAGAATATCCACGCCCTTTTTCAATACAACTTTTTACTCACTATAGCGGGTTGAGGAATTCCATATGACCACAACTCTTTGTATCCCCCGAATGCTTGAGCTTTTTCATTAACAAAACGTTTTTTCAGTTTAGGTTCAATAGAGGAAACGAACCTGCACTAATGGCGTTTAATTCAAAATATTTAGACCGTTCTGTCCTGAAGACTCGGCTCGTATGGTGTCAGTCCTTTGAGTTGCATGCAGTCCGATAATTACTCGATTAGACTTTTTGAGACCTCTTCTGTTATCCAATGGAGCTTCTAAAAGTCCTCCTCTCTGCACACTTTGCTGGTGGAAACCGAGCCCCAACTTGGATGCTCAGATGCATGGTATGTTGAGCGCTTATGTCCTGCGGGTATTGTGCAGGTGTTTACACTCATGCAGGATCACGTTCCCCCAGTGTATATAAGAGCGCGATTTCCCGGGATTCTGTTAGACCAAAGTCCGACGCGGGTTAGATGCAGGACGACAATGCATCGTAATTCCGGAGGTGAACTCTGGCGGGTAACATCCTTGCACCCCCCAACCCTGGTGGTTAGCATTGTTGCAACGCTGCCCCGGTGGTTAGCATTGTTGCAACGCTACCCTGGTGGTTATCGTAGCGGGACAGGGCCAGAGAACCAAGGTCCCTTTTGAGATAAAAGGGGGATGTATGCCTGACTTTGAAAAGGCAGAACTCCAATTATTTACTATGAGCTTTACTAAGAAGAACATATCAAGCTTTATTTACTGTCAGGGAAGAGTTCCTAATTATATTAGCCCACTGACACTACCGAGAACCGAAGGTTATCGTTCCTGGAAAAGATCCATTACTTTGTTAAGCCCGTTAGAAGCTAAAGACCTGTCTACAGATAGTTAATACCCGCAAGACACGTATTAATTCTAACAGATTCTCTAGGGGGCTCTCGTGCATCTTAGATTCAAAACACACCACGTTAGTTGAAAGAAATGCGTCAAATCCATGATACATGAGTCCATGAATAACATTGGGGCAACCCTGATGAAGTTGATTTTCTCTCGTTGGGCTGGTCCGTGGATACTAAACCCAAGGTTGAAACTAGTTGCAACTTTCGTGAAATTACTCCAGAGCCCTCTTAAGGGAGACAATGTTTGAAATCATGTCATTCAACTCGAAATCTCAGGATTCTGCGATCAATAAGACATACTTCTAACAAAGAAAGGTCAAAAAAAGAATCTTACAAAGTGAGCCTGAAAAAGGTTCTTGCTACTAAAAGATCTTATGGGTGCTTTTAGTATGAGTACACAAGGACCAGGCCAGTGATTTGAATGGCCAAACGACTAAGCAGTTTATCGCCTATACTTTTGACCATTTTAAAAGTTGAATCTCTAATTTATTGTTGAATGATCTATGGTTTTGGTGGCTTTAGTCTATACCTCTGCGTTAGTCAATACTACGCCGTTAGTCTATACTATCGTTAGTCTATACTACGCCGTTAGTCTATACTACGCCGTTAGTCTATACTACGCAGTGAGTCTATACTACCGTTAGTCTATACTACGCCGTTAGTCTATACTACGCAGTGAGTCTATACTACCGTTAGTCTATACTACGCCGTTAGTCTATACTACGCCGTTAGTCTATACCACGCCGTTAGTCTATACTACGCCGTTAGTCTATACTACGCAGTGAGTCTATACCACGCAGTGAGTCTATAATACTCAGTGTAGCGGTGTCAGCTATAGCAGCGAGATTCTGAAATGCAAGTTTGAAGATTTCTCCGGAATGGGATGATGTTGTCATGTCGGCTGCTGAATGTACGTGCCCTTTGGGCCTGGATGGCCATGGACGCAGCATTGCACGTCTGACCGCTGCATATACTTCTTGTTTTTGCGTGGAGCTACAATGGTTTAGTGGTGGGTGGTGTTGTGTCTTCTATTCATAGACACTACTCGTTTGGGCTAAGCTTCTCAGTACCATGGCAGACAACCCACTTCCACGTCTTGGCCCTCCCTTGGCCGCTGTGATGCCTGCCAACTACACTCGGATGACAAGATAACCATGGCCGCATCCTTCATGGTGAGATGCACCTTGCAGGCCTTTAACAGCATGGCCCATTGCATGGGGTGGCGTTTTGTACGCTTTCATACCACTAGATGCTTCAGCTGCCATACTGGGCTGGCTAGCTGTCCGATCATCTAGCTGCTTTATCATTTGTGACGCCAGGGTGGACGCTGAAAACAGAGCGAAGCACCGGGGGGGTTTCCCTGGCGACGTGATACGGGCGTTCTTCCATTCAAAAGGATTCTAACCGGGAGCAAAATCAAAACAATAAAAGGCTGGTTGAAGACCGATTCAAGCATCAAAGAAGAGCCGATCAAGCACCAAAGAAGAGCCGATCAAGCATCAAAGAAGAGCCGATCAAGCATCAAAGAAGAGCCGATCGAAATCTTGACCAGTTGCTCTCTCGAGTTGATCTTATACAAGCACTGGAATGGTTCAAGGGGCGGTCAACGTTTGTGGCCCACTTTGGACGGGTATTGGTACTGTGCATCTTTTTGGCGCATAGACGACCCTTGCCCTATTTAGATGTGCTGATCTGACCTTTACAGGAGTTACGCTCCCGGCATTTCATGAAATTGGCTTTTTCGTGGCCGCCCACTGACGACATCTGGCGGTGCCAAAGACCCGAAGGAACCAAGAGGCACGCATAACGGTGCAAATCGTCACCAAAATTTCAGTGCCAAAATGTGGTCTATTACCTTCGGGTCTCTGCAGGAACCAGGACTATAGGGTGCGCAACGCCTGAAATGCATTGAGGATGTCTGAAAGCTGCTCAAAGTGAAAGCAACAAAGACGACGAACTGTCTGCGTTGGAGTATAATGAAAATGAAAGCAACAAGGACGATGGACTGTCTGCGTTGGATTACAATGATGAAACCGTCCCGGTTCCTACTCAGGACACCCAGTCTCTGGATTATTCCATGCAGCGGAGACCTAAGCGTGCGACAGCTCAGAAGGCGAAAGAAAAATGGGCGTCCCTCAAATCCAAGAAGCGCCGTCAGATTGGCATCATATATCTGGACGGATGTACAGCACAGGGGGAGGGCTTCGGGCTATCCTCCCGTGACCATATAAAACAACTCGCCAGTTCAGGGGGAGTATATCTCGATGATGTGGATGTACCGACCTCTGATGAAAGTGACACCGAGATTAAGACAATAGAACTGGTGAGGTGTTTGCAGATGGACGACGACAGTGATTTATCATCGTTCGATGTGTCGAAAGTTGACTGGATTCGTACCCTACAGGCGCAACCTGAGGATGACGAGAGGGTACCCAAGAGCTATAAAGGGGCTATGCGCCGCAAAGATAGGATACGCTGGCAAGAAGCATGTGATAAGGAGATGGGTGCTCATGATAAGAACGGGACATTTGAACTAGTGGCATTACCAAAAGGCAGGAGACCGATTGGGGCCAAATGGGTGTTTGCACTCATCCATAGGTTTATTGGTGAAGATTGGGTGAAAATGGGATTTAGAAATGCAGAGGACGGCGCAGGAGTCACCAGCGATGTGTTCGCTAAAAAGGGACGTGTCTGTGTTCATGGGTAGTTCGCCGCCAGCGTGGAGGACTACTCTTGTGAAAGTCTTGATCTCTTTCTTCATGATGGACCTTTCTTTACGACGGATCCATGGGTCGTGCGCTACTCATGGACACACTAGTGGCCACGTTTGCTACGAGTCCCCCTGCCTTATGGCTCATCAATGACCAACTCTTGCCTCGGCACTTGACCCACTCTAGAATCTGACCTTTTATGGCAACTACTAGGTTAGGGCCTGCCTTCATGCCAACTTGGGAAACCGTCTACCTATGAACTCAAATCATTCAACGGCCTGTCCTAATTTAGGCTACATGAATTCTTTCAGAAGAGCAACTTCTTCGTCCAATCGTCAACCTATAAACCCAAGAACTTTAAAGAAGGGGTACTCAATCATGCATTTCCCTCTTCAGGCAAAACATGTCCGGGCTATCAACTCGGGTTTACCGGATCAATCAACTCACCATAAATTGAATCAATTCAAGAAAAGGATCGATGTTTTGGAAATGATTGGAACTGATTGGAACTGATTGTCACCGTGGGTAGTGCGCTACCCATAAATATAGTGGAGTCGCGGTGACCCACATGGAGAGGGCCGTATCCAAATGACCGCCCATCTCGGCACTTGGCCATTTAGCGACTGTTACAGCATCGTGTGAACACCAGCCCCCCCCCCCTCAGACTCCGCTTTGTCATATTGGCCGGGTTGTGGCTTTTTGGGGGGACTGCGGTTGCGCACGTAACCAGTCCCCCACACTGACCAAAGGTGGTGCAATCAGGGCCCGGGCCAACTTTCACCTATACAAGGGTGATCTCCTAGTCGTCAACGAGTACATCTTCTCCAAGTCCTCGAGGTAACAAAAACAAAACGTAATACAGATATTTAGGCTATTAGAAGCGTGATCGTATACTAGAGCACAACCTGTGCAAGAGAGGAATATAGAGGAATTCAAAGGGAATTGAAAGAGGATGTTTAAAGGGAAATTTCCAGTGGTGGTTCAAGAGGGATTGTGCTGTGCATAGGCAATGGTCCCCCCGGGTCGTGCGTTACCCATGCATACACAAGTGACAGAGACGGTGCATTTGATGATCCCTGAAACAAGGGGACCATCCAAATTTGTATGGATGCAAACTGGCGGCTGCATGGCGTGGTCCCCATCGCAACACTTCAGCCGGCCCATTGCAACACTTCAGCCGGCCCATTGCAACACTTCAGCCGGCGTGGCGCACGATAACAAGCCCCAATGTGGCTCATCTTCAGGCCAAAGTTCCCCATTGTAGCTATGGGTGGCGCACTACCCATGGGGTCTAACAGGCACTGTATTATTTGTTACTTCCTAAATCTCCCCGCCTATGATTCTAAATCAGTATTAGATACCAAGCATGCATTATCCTCATGAACAATTAGGGTTAAACTCTATTGATATACTTATTACCCCAGTCATGTGATTGGTCAATGCTAGTGACTCAAAATAACAAGAAAGAGCGTGAAGCTTCTTTTTAGATAATGGGATAGTAACACGCCTTGTTGATTTCTCCGATACAACGCCGTGTTCCCAGATGCGCCCCGCTGCAGACGTTACCCGGCTAGAAACTAGCCCGATTGGCACCGTTCGTGCTGGGCACGTGACAGCGCCGTGGCCAGTCACGCCTCAAAATGGTCAACCGGACCCGCCCCGTCAATGGTCAACCGGACCCGCCCCGTCAATGGTCAAACGCCATGACGCGGCCTTGGACATTCAAGTGTAGAGGGTGCCCTAGTTTAGGGCCACCAACGAACCCATCCTATAAGCGCTTGGCAGTAAAGAGCTGACAGGTGCTGGTGAAAACTCGCTTCATAGAAGCCGGTCACTATTCTGTGTATGGGGAATGGACACTGAGCCGTAGAACACGTGCCAAGGTCTATGCGCGTGCCAAGGTCTATGCGCGTGCCAAGGTCTATGCGCGTGCCAAGGTCTATGCGCGTGCCAAGGTCAATGCGCGTGCCGCTTTAGGGCGCCAAGGCCAAGTGTCCATGGCCGTTGTTTGGCTGCACCTTTCGAGCATAGTCTTGGCCTTCCTCGCTGTGAAGATGCAAATGACAAACATTCAAATGACGTACATGCAAATGGCGAACAGCCGCATAATTGTGTCCGGTCATGCGGCCTGTATGGAAATCTTCCCAGTCATGAGGACATGGCTTCGAATGTTCGTTTAATCTGAGGAGAGGCCTTTACTATAATCTGCGAGGGCCCACGTTTGATTAGAGCCGAGACTGTACGAATTCAGCCTAAACTTGATTTTTGGTGGCCAAGAGTGGATTTTGGAAAGTGTGACAAGAGGACTTTCGGAGGGCGGTGCGCGTTCTGGGAAAGTGCGTGAACAGTCAGACAAGGGACAGACAAGAATGCGGATTGACTTCAAGATTCCAGCTTCTTTACTACCATTTTGAAATCTGTACTACTTATGCTCATATTATAATAATCTGAAAGCGATTTAGCTGCTTCATCTCTACTATTTCATTTTAAACTAATATTTAATACCAAAATTCATCATTCCAATTCCACATAGATTGTGAACAAAAGGTGCACAGCTATCAATAACACTACCATTATTTATTCTTTACAGTCGTGATATTTTATTCCATCTCCTTTCCTTCATCGATGATGGATCGTATCCAAGCCAGTTATTAAAAGTCTACCAAGTGTAGGTCATAAAGTACCAACAGTGTTTTAAATAGTACTACAGGTATAGGAGGTATAGGAGGTATAGGAGGTATAGGAGGTATAGGAGGTATAGGAGGTATAGGAGGTATAGGAGGTATAGGAGGTATAGAGGTATAGGCCTTAGACTATGATACTTTGAGGATGTGGAAGTGGACGGTTGGAGATGCACTCCCAAATGGATGGGAACAGCTTGTCTCTAACACCTTGTTATGTAGAGCCTCTGGAACAACCACTGTCTCTTGTATTAATCCCTAACCTTTTGCTACTAAACCAGACGAGACTGGCCCTTGTAAACTCAATGGACGGCTTAGCCTGCATTGCCAGGCTCTTCTGCTGGTGACTCCTGATTATAGCATCGTTTGCACTTTCCATCATCTACTTTAGCACAATGCCGCCCTCTATATCCTGTGTACGTGTTCTGTCCAACACCTTCTTCCCTTTCGGTATTTCTCATGTTCCAACACGACACGAGGAGGTATAGACACAAGGAGGTATAGACACGAGGAGGTATAGACACGAGGAGGTATAGACACGAGGAGACAAGGTAGACACAAGGAGACAAGGTAGACACGAGGAGACAAGGTAGACACGAGGTGACAAGGTAGACACGAGGAGACAAGGTAGACACGAGGTGACACGGTATAAACACGGTGCTGTGGTTATGCAATAATTGGAAGCACCCTAGTATTGCTAGATTCATTGGTGACGGGGGTGCTTGGAAACCACTCGCTGAGAACATGGTCCCGGATATGTTGTATCCGAACCAGGGTGACAACTGCGGAAACGGGCAGCAGCTTCACGCCTGCATATAGCCGGGAATGGTTTGAAGAGCCAAACGGACACGACGAGGCTGTGGCATGGAGGCTTCATCTGACAAGGACAGGTACATGTGCGAGAATGGGAAATTCAGTCTCAGGACTCTTTTTGGTGGCTGCGATAACTCGTCTAGAGAGTACATTCCTCATGGCCCAAGACCATCCACACAAAATCTTTAGTCGGTCAACCTCTGCACCGGTGGAAACAAACATCTTGCCACTTATCCTTGGTGCTTGTTAGGGCACTCACTGAAGGCCGGCATGGAGCGCGGGTTCGGTCTTGAGTCTCCAACAATTTGCATCCACGCGCGGCGCAGCCATGGACAAGCACTCCTATTCTGGAACATCCACCATCTTTTGGCACGGCTCATTTGGCCTCTCAACGAAATGCCTGGTTCCTTCCAACCATTGAAGTGTTCTTCAGACCCACGGAGCTCATTTGAAAAAAGCGCCGAGTCCCGTGGGGAGAAGCAACGTCAACGAATGAATAGTCTTTGAGGCCCCAGAAGTGTTAGATGGATGGATGGATTCGGGCAGACCCAAATAGGTGCGAGGAATTGCCTCAGCTCCGACCAAGACGGCATCTGCGGCTTTCGATACCTCCGTTCGAGTCCGCTCTTTGAGCCCATTCTTCGAGCCCGTTCTTCGAGCCCGTTTTCGAGCCGGTTATAGCCTGGCACGCCTCAAGGCTGTTTCGGACCCCACGAAGTGGTCCCTTCGACGATCCGCTAGAAATGGGCGCAATCCAGAAGAGGAGCCAGTGAAGCTCGGTGCCCCGGAGAGTACTGACGCATCAGTGGTGCAGGGGCCCTAGTGAACATGGAGCTTCAGGGTCATGGAAAACCTCGCGTATTCTGGCGCCCTAGCCCGAGCACCTAGGCTTCTTCGATGCCCCAGACTTGGATGTCTGATACGTATGGTCGCTGGCAGTTTTCAGACTTTTAAGGTGACCCTTGGACCGGCGAAAAATCGGCAGAGGCGCTTGGGCGCATGTCAGAGTCGTCAGCTCATTCGAGAAGAAATGGGCCCAGCAGCCAGCATCAGCCTAGGCACTTTTGAACTTATAGCGTAGCTGGTCCAAAAGCCCAATTTGTCGCTCGGTATCCAAATACGACTTCCTCACATACACAACCAACAATAGGTTGAGAAGCGGAACGCCAAGAAAAAGGAGCGCCAGCCAAGGCCCGCCCATGAGCGACACCCCAAGCTGCACAAGCACCACCGCAGTCAAAAGCGCCACGCCGCGGAACGAGAGCACGTGGCGCGTGGCGGTGTGCACGGCGCCGCCGCCCGGTCCCCAGGCGCCGCTTCTCCTCAGCAGCCACTCGGGAAACTCAAACACCCCGTTGATAAGCACCAACACATTGGCCACCACCAAGAGCGCCACCTGCGAGGGCCGGAGCCGCGGGCGCGCCACCATGGTCACCACTGGCACCTGGCCCACGATCCATGCCATCAAGAGCCGGAGCAGGCGCCGGAGCGTGCGGCGGTTATCGCTGGAGAATTGCGAGATGATGAGCTTCTGGTCCTCGGAGTCGATGGGGTCGGAGCTGGACTCCGAGAGAATGGCGCGGTCCACACGCCGATGCCTCATGGTGGCCGAGGTGAAGGGACGCTGGCGACGTGTGCACCGACCGCGCACCGCCACCCGTGCACCACCTCCACCTTAGTCTCTGTAATCGACGAAACAACAACAACATAGTCACCTCCGAGCCATGCGCTGGTCTAAAGTCGGCCCAGATCGCTGGTCTAAAGTCTTCCCAGATCGCTGGTCTAAAGTCACAGATGTCAACACTGATACACTATGACAAGTCTGAAGACCGCCATTCACCACAACATTTGGAAAACATTGATCTGACTCATCAAGCGCTCAGCATGGTCCAAGGCGGAGATGTACCGGTGCATCGAGGTGTCTGGGGAGCATGCTCGTCCTGGATTCAACTAAATGAGACCAAATTAAACCCGGCGGCAGATAGACCAGAAAGTCAGATTAGGAGTCACGTTAGAAGTCACTGATCACGTCAAAGACCACGTTAAAAGTCGTGTTGGAAGCCACGTTGAACGGCACGTGAGTAGTCACGTGAGTAACCGTTCATCCCCTAGCCAAATGGAACACCCCTATTCACCATCCAGGTGCTCCATACAGGACCCGAGAGGATCATACTCCTGGATGGTTTGATCTGAATATCTCTGTTGCTCCCCATGGTCTCCAGTTGAGTATTCCCTCATGTTAACTCGTCTCACGGTCTCACAGTATCATTCCAGTTCCACCAAGGTCCTGGACTCATTCCATTCATTGCGATGGTGGTTGACCATTAGGAGCCATTGTCGACCTATGCAAAGACACGAGTATGTATTTGAGGTGATGAATGAGCTTTTCGTTTGAAATCTGGCCGCACTTGACTCTGCTGGTAGTCTGGCATGAGATGCGCCCCATCCACTAATCTGTCAACGCGTGAATTGCCGTCTCCTGCTGAATGAGTCATTTGCCAAATCGTGGTCTTGCCGGCGATAGAAATTCCCTGAACCCACGGCACGAGAGAGTTCCATTTGTTCACTTGTTTCGCCGTGGATCTCAACATACTAGCACCTCAAACGGTCCAGCTCTCGCTTCAAAGCTCATTCTCAACTTGCTGATATCCACATTTTTATCAAAGGTGCGTCCGGCGCATTCTTCAGGCGTTCCGACCGGGCTTGCGTTGTGCTGGGATGATTGGTCATATGAAACCTCAGCACTCCATGGAAAACAACCTCCTTTTCTTTGATCTCGTAACTCACCTTCAACGCAGACAAAACAGATGAAACTGATGTTTATGATGACCAGATCATACCTTCATATTAATGTACCACGAGGTGTGTAACGGTCGGCGAATTGGCAGTTTAGAGTAGCTGGAGAAGCCATACCCGACAAAATGACAGAGGTACACTATGCATGGAATAATGTGCGATTGTTCAAGCCATCTGATTGAACCCGTTAGGTACTGATGAATAATCCAAAAGTCACTTAAGAGTCAATTCTTCTTTCAGTAGTCGTTGTCGTTCAAGCCACGAGTATCGCCTTCTGGTTTTCCCGTGACGAGCTCCGGTAGACTAAGACTGGATATTAGTGATAGGGAGGGGAGCGGTTTTTCTGACTAGCCGCTAAAGTATAAAACGGCAACCCTTGATACTTGAATAAACCTCCAAAATTACCTTCAGGTTACACCTCCTCAATATATGCCACACTTAAGCATAATATTTTGTATGCCTGGCAAGTAGCACATGCATTTTGAGCGCTTGTTGTTTCTCAGTAGGGGCGACACAGCTTTCCAGCTTAATCGTATAAGCAGGCGCATCTGTGGAAGGCCCAATGGGTTCAGTCGTAGGCACCAACGTGCGGAGTTCAAACTGAGGTTGGGGTATGAAGGATTCGGAAGAAGCCACAGCAAATTTTGGGCATTAGATCGGGGAGCCGCTTTGAGTGCTGACTCCAGATTTGAACAATAATGTCGAAGAAGAAGGACAATTTCGTGATGGAACCGATATAGGTCTAATTCTTGGAACCTTTACTGCAGCCTCCACAGTCTTTTGGACAACACTTGCATGCTGTAAGTGTTTCAAAAACCTAGCACAGCCTAAGTAAACACAAAGACAGCAAAAAGGTATTCTGGCATCTTGGGAAAGCCTCACTGGTGCAAACATATGAGCCACAGTCAAAGTATCAAGACACCTATTCAGATGCAGTTATGCATGCATCAGTTATTCATCGGAATCAAACCACCCGTCGCTCTATGACCGGATACATGATAATGGATGGATCTTCACCGATACCGTGGAGTCCAAGGTACAAACCAATCCTTCCTTCAACTCGGTGGCATTCTGCAAACAAATCTGGAGGCATTATGAAAACATTCTTTTGGGGAAATAGTCAGCACAAGGTTCAAATCCACCGTGACAACATAACAGTAACTATGACTGCAAAAGGTCGGATGAATGAAGCAGCTGAGCACATGGTCAAGGCAGATTTCGTGACACAAAATCTTGAGAAGAAAAGTGCCGATAAAATATGTCAACACTTGTTAAAATTGCGGGTATCTCGACCAAACGTTGAAAACCGATCCATCTCCCAAATTACGTTTCAGTCTGCAAATGTCTGTTAGGTTACATGATGGTAACTCAGAATGTTAAGGCCTCAGACCAAGAACGCACCATGACGCATCATGCTATTCAATTATCAACCAATTGAGCCTGTTGCTATAATTAGCAAGCCAGCGGCCTTTGTAGCGGAAGGTCCTCCCACATATTTAAGTCGCACCACCGACTTTCATAGAAGGGTAATCAAGACACCAGGGAAGGACATTACTAAAGAGGCTCACACAACCAGACCCACTAGAACATGGATGAATATTAATGACTCTGATGAGGAAGCACAACGTCAACTTTTTGACGGTATCAATTCCAATATTGGAACTATCATCAACCACTAGACATGTGTCCATGGTTATCTGTGTATCTGTAAGGCGCTCTAAGCGCGCCTATTCTGACCCGGACACGAAATTATCCTCTTTGAACCTTCAGAGAAATTGGGATGAAGTTCCAGGGCTAGAGCTGGGCTCAAAGATCTCAGCCTGTGCCATTATTGCGAAATGACACCAGAGTGAAGATGGCACTCGACCGGGTGCTTGGAGTGGTAATAGCTTTTTGGGATTCAGGTGGTTGGTTTTTTCTTTTTCGTTATTGGGAGTCGAAAGTTATTTTTAGAAGCACTCACCCTAATCAGGATTGCTGTGGTTGCTGCTCTGGCCTTTAATCCCTGCTGCGCACTCCAGCCGCCGCACACCGCCTTGGCACCGCCGCACCTGCATGTGCCAAGGCATCAGTGTTTATACTTTGCGATAAACCTGCACCCGGCCCGTCTTGGCGCGAGCAGTGCGGATCCGTGGGGGCATTGCACAAGATGCACGGGTGTGAGGTCTATTTGGCCGGTTCCACTTGGATGGGCCCATCGAATAATTCCATGGTGTAGTATCAGCATATAGGTAATCCAAACACATGTTCAACCCGCGGGAACAGTCATTTGATGTCTATGAGGCAAATTTTCTTTAACAATATTACCATCTATGGCGAAGAAGCAAACCTAAGTATGAGGTCCTGTAGAGGGGTAGAGTCATTGCACTATACCTTCGACTACCAAGGGAGACTATGGCATAAAGTCGATATACAGCTGGGGCATAGAAATAGGTTTTAGCATGCGGCTTCAATGACATTTACTCGTCCCCGCTCCTGGTTAGCTGTATCACAATCAAAAATCAGAAGGCGAAAATTGTTTAGCAGGGCAAGACAATGATTTCACATTGCTTTGACCAATACTATTGAAATGTATAAGTATTCTTGTAAGCGCGTGGCTATTCAAGGTTGTTGAACAAGGTATCATCTCCGAGTGCCTTTTAAGTTCTCGAATCAGTGCCCATGAAACCCACGCCCAAACCCTTTGAATGATTGCTTAGAAGCTGAACTCCATCAGAACAAGGGAAATATGGCTTGCTTAGTGATAAGGGGAACCATGGGTGAATGCGTGAAGGAGTCGGGTATGGTAGTGGAAAGTACAGTAGACCTCAGGTAAGTGATAGGCACATAACAAGTAAGTTGGAAAGAAGGCTTTCAGAATTGGGATCTATAAAAAGAAGGAAAACTGAACCCTGTCGAGGAGAAAAAGCGGGAAAGAGCGTCTACTTATACCCTTGTGGGCTGCAAATATGATGAAACACCTATGTGCAGGCGCGCACCATATATAAAGAGTCTCCTTACACACTATCAAGACTTTGAACTCCAGGCATCATCAATTCCCATACATTTCCGGCGGGCATTACTTCAAGACTTTTGAATCAACGGTACCCAAACGCCTGGCGACGCGTGAAATGAGGGACACTCCACGAAGTGCTCCCTCTACAGTGGGAAGAAACCTTCTCTAGCCTTCTGTTTAGCAACTTGTTGCTGCCAGACTCCCGTGAGAACAAATTTCTTGATTAAGAGACTCGGTGAAGTAATTGGAGGATTCGGCAAGCCACACGACGTTGCTCAGACCACATTCGCTCTCTACGGGTGGTTCTAGGACTGGGCGCGGAACAAAGGTGTGATGCTTGATGGGCCACACTGAAGGATATTCCATCGCCAAAATCTGTCCAATGGGGTTAAGCTTCAGTTTCCGATACTATATGAAGTTTTCTTCTATGGGGCATATCCTTCATCAATCCTTTTGGGTACAGCCTGTCACTGACAAAACTTTGTTTAACACACCAGTCTTTGGATCATCATAAATCAACTGTTCCTATCATTCTTTCCATGAAGAAAGAAACAATTTTGGGGCTAAAACGGTATTGAAATCTCGGATCTGTCTGATATACTTGCTCGTCAGCGATGTACCTGTTTCTTAAAAATGGATACAAATGGTGAACAAGCCTTTCACTCCGACTTTCGCTGACTGTGGGATATCATTGGTCCACACACCTTGACCCTTTAGGAAAGTGTTTAGTGCCACGGCTCTTTATCAAGTCAAGAAGTCCCGCTCGCATTGGTCCGAGATCATTCAGCCATTCCTGGTTTAAGATAATTCTATTACTGGTTCAGCCATCAATAATTCAGCATCATACCCATCCTTGGTTGAATTTGTTCTGCCGGAATTGGCTCAGGATCATTTATGTTTCATTTTTAGGGAATTTTTACCATCAGGACACTTTTAGGTCCTAAGAGATAGATTTGTGGACTTTATTTTTCAATGTTCGAGTTATTCCTTATGAGATACGCCTTTGGGATCTAGTTTAGCCTTGCTTTCAGCTCGCCATAATAATCTGCCTTGGGAGATAACATCCTAAACACCGAGATTTGGACACTGTACATTGGGCACTGAACTTGAATCTCCACACTTTGCACCGAGCTAAGGCCGAGCTCTTAGCAACCGGGCCCGAAAACGATAGGTTGTACGCCAAAGCTGCAAAGAGAGACAAAATTGACGGGCAAAAAAGGAAATTTCATTATTCTGCAGCAGAAATATGATGTTTGTGTGGGCCATATGATAGAAGGGTCTCACAATAAGACCAAACCTATTGTCCACGTGTTCCTGTCAATGCTGTTGTTCTTTTTCTGTCAATGAACTTATTCTTGCCATGTTCTTGTTCTTATTCTTGTTGTCGTTCCTTTTGCTCTGTTTCATTCTCATCTGCCTTGTCATTGTCCCTTTCATTGTCCCTGTCGTTGTCATTGTCTTTATCAAATGTTCATGACCCCGTTGTTTCTCTCCACAAATTGCTTGGCCACCTCTCACGAAGTTGTTGCAGAGGCAGGCACAGTTCACACTTTTACCTGGAAGTCCAATCATGCCAGGCAGCCAATATCGCTCATACTCCCATGTTGGTACAACAACAACAACCACAGAGACATACAGCTTTACATTTATAGCCAGACCGGCAAGCCGTCACGCCCTTGGTATAGCCACAGAGCCTCACATTCCCGCCTCCTACAATACAGTTGACGCATATTGGTATTAGGGTTATTGCAGTTCAAAGTGTGCCACGCTTGACTATTGATAGTGTGTTTACTGTGAGTCCATGGCTGCCGATTGTCTTGGCTACACACACTCCGAGGCGACTTGGCTCACGAAGCATGGCAAGTATGTCCGCATATTCCGGAAAAGCAGACCCCTCCCACAAAATGCGTCCATATGCTCCAGCCCCGTTATCCAAAGACGTGGCCAGGTGTTCCGAGTCTTTGGTCATTGTCCAGTCGCGCGAAACGCGGCTAGTCACGGGCCTCAGCAACGGGCTACCTGCAGGCCCAACTTGATGCAAACGCCAGCCCCATTAGCACCGGTTATTATTCTTGAGGCGTGCGCATCAGGGCCGAGCAAGATGGTGGCGTTCCTATTGATATCTCGTTTCGGGTGGCTGTTAGTACACATGGTGCCAACGGCATGGTTTCTTTTTTGTCTGTTTTGATGTTCCTGTCCTGTCGTGTCCTGTTTGTCTGGCTATTTTGGTGATGTTATATTGTTGCTTGGCTTGAGATCCATTATCGCTCGGATTGATTGTTTTGTTGCTTGTTTTGCTGGTGAACTGGTATATTGGCCTGTTGGGAGGTGACTGTTGTTTTGCACTTTGTCGGTTGTCATTTAATGGTTTGCGAATGCATCGGCCACTCTTCCCCAGTTTATGCCCATCCTGCTCACGCCCCGTTTCAATTCTTGTTCTTCCGCGCCCCATCACTCATCAAAATAGTGCTTCAGGGACCACTCCGACGCTTTCAAGATCAGTCGCTTCAACGTTATAGATTTGCGAGCGGCTCCGGTTATGCCTTGATCGCGCATACTCGAAACGGGACCTGCTTTCGGGGCGCAGAAGCGCATGCGCATGCGTCTTGGCGCCAGCGGCATGCATATAATGGGTCGTATCCAAACACTGAGACCCAAAACAGCCAAGTCTCGCGCGCGCTCGCTTCACGCAGGTACACATTCCCTGCAATGGAATGCGACTCCAAGCGCCGCGCCTCTCCAAAGCCCTTGCGGCGCCTAGAACCCACGCCTAACCTATTCCAAACCACTCCGTTTTAGGAAATAGTCCTGCACACAAGCGCCGGGCGTTGGCTCGTCCTTCATAGTGGTGTGATGCGCGCGTGCTGATGCCGGGCGTGGAATCGGCTTGCGGTCCTTGTTATAGCGGAGATATTCGTCTAGGTGGATGTGGATACTCGGCATAACAATCGACTGCCTCTTCCGGGCACATGAGTCTGAGTGCCGGGCCTCAGCGCCATGTCAATTTACTCGGCTGGTTCCCGCTCGCGCAAGGGGAGTGTCCCTCCACCTGGCGCTCGTGTGGTGGTGTGTGGATGTGTCATAATTTGCTCTGGAGGGCCGCGAGTGCCTCGATAGAGAGGTGAGTGCGTAGTTATGAGTCCCTCGGATTGTGGGTGGTGGGCCCCCGAAGTGGCAGATATGAGTCCCTCGAATTGTGGTAGTTATGAGTCCCTCGGATTGTGGGTGGTGAGTGCGGGTGGCTAGATCGGGGTGGTAGACGGGTGGATCGGGTGGTGGCCCATTTTTCCGCGCGCGTCCACACCGCAACAGCTGGCGCATTGCGGTGCAAATGCAGTGCCATTCATGCGCCTGCACACCACCGCAAAATCTCTTGGGCGCGACTGTACATGGTTCGCGCCTCGCTCCGCCCTTATACCTCACATTTCCTTCCTTTACAACCGCTGTTTTTCCTAACCTTTTCTCCACCGCCTCCATCGCTACTCCTCAAGCGTTGCCTCTGTTTGCTTACCCACGGCACAGGCCTCTGTATTTCACCCCCTCTGCAGTCCTTCCCTCCTAAGCAGTCGCCTCCCTCCTTTTCGGCAACTGCGCTGGATGAACCATTGACCCCTTCCCGGTCGTCTGCAGTCCTTTTCATACCCTGAGTCCGGGCTCCCGAAACTGGCCTTGAGCTAATCACGCCTGCCTCGTGCTCCGTGAATCCCCTTCGCCCAGCGTTCACTCGCTAAGCCGTCGCTTCGTGCATTTCCAACTTTAGTCTTTCTTTACCTTTTTTATCCGGCCCCCGAGCAATCATGAACCCCGTTCTTTTGAAGGCCGTGGCTCTCGCCGTGCTTGCCTGCCCTGGTTTGGCCGTGCCACTCTCTGCAGAGAACCAGTTTGACCAGTTCCTTGACTCCATCATGGCCAACAATTGGGACGCCGAGAACACCCCCTCTGCTAGCAGTGTTCATTCCACTTTCGGTGCCGGCCAACCCGCCACTCTGGATGACACCGCTGCGGCACTGCCTACTGACATCGCCACGCTGACTGATGATGCTCCTTTGCCTGGCTCCATCTCTTTTGCCCAAGCAGCTGCCGACTTTTCCCTGCCTGCTGGTGGCGTTTCAAGTGCCCCTGAAAGCGCGGATGCAAAGACTCCTGTGACCGAGCCCACCACGACGAACCCTGTCACCGAAAATGATACTCCTCAAGGCTCAACCGCTGAGGCTTCGTCTCCTGCTGTTGCGCCTACTACTCAGGCTTCGTCTCCTGCTGTGGCGCCTACTACTCAGGCTTCGTCTCCTGCTGTGGCGCCTACTACTCAGGCTTCGTCTCCTGCTGTTGCGCCTACTACTCAGGCTTCGTCTCCTGCTGTGGCGCCTACTACTCAGGCTTCGTCTCCTGCTGCGGTGCCTACTACTCAGGCTTCGTCTCCTGCTGTTGCGCCTACTACTCAGGCTTCGTCTCCTGCTGCGGCGCCTACTGCTCAGGCTTCGTCTCCTGCTGTGGCGCCTACTCCTCAGGCTTCGTCTCCTGCTGCGGCGCCTACTGCTCAGGCTTCGTCTCCTGCTGTTGCGCCTACTGCTGAGGCTTCGTCTCCTGCTGTTGCGCCTACTACTTAGGCTTCGTCTCCTGCTGCGGCGCCTACTACTCAGGCTTCGTCTCCTGCTGCGGTGCCTACTACTCAGGCTTCGTCTCCTGCTGTTGCGCCTACTACTCAGGCTTCGTCTCCTGCTGCTGCCCCAACAACCTCTTCTCAGGCCCCAGTTGTTGTGGACACTACAACCTCTTCTGAGGCTCCAGCTGCTGTCACGACAACCACTCATGAGACTCTATCTGCTGTCACAACAACCGTTAATGGGACTCCAGCTGCTGCCCCAACAACCTCTTCAGAGGCCCCAGTTGTTGTGGACACAACTGCCTCTTCTGAGACTCCAGCTGCTGTCCCAGCAACCTCTTCAGAGACTCCAGCTGCTGCCCCAACAACCTCCTCTGAGGCCCCAGTTGTTTTGGACACAACGACCTCTTCAGAGACTCCAGCTGCTGCCCCAACAACCTCCTCTGAGGCCCCAGTTGTTGTGGACACAACTGCCTCTTCAGAGACTCCAGCTGCTGTCCCAACAACTTCCTCTGAGACTCCAGTTGTTGTGGACACAACTGCCTCTTCTGAGACTCCAGCTGCTGTCCCAACAACCTCCTCTGAGGCCCCAGTTGTTGTGGACACAACTGCCTCTTCAGAGACTCCAGCTGCTGTCCCAACAACCTCTTCTGAGACTCAAGTTGTTGTGGACACAACTGCCTCTTCAGAGACTCCAGCTGCTGTCCCAACAACATCTTCTGAGACTCAAGTTGTTGTGGACACAACTGCCTCTTCTGAGACTCCAGCTGCTGTCCCAACAACTTCCTCTGAGACTCCAGCTGTTTTGCCAACCTCTTCTGAGACTACAGTTGTTGTGCCAACATCTTCTGAGACTCCAGCCGTTTTGCCAACCTCTTCTGAGACTCCAGTTGTTGTGCCAACATCTTCTGAAGAGAGTCCAGCTGTTTTGCCAACCTCTTCTGAAGAGAGTCCAGCTGTTTTGCCAACCTCTTCTGAAGAGAGTCCAGCTGTTTTGCCAACATCTTCTGAAGAGAGTCCAGCTGTTTTGCCAACCTCTTCTGAAGAGAGTCCAGCTGTTTTGCCAACCTCTTCTGAGACGCCAGTTGTTGTCCCAACATCGTCTCAAGAGAGTCCATTTGTTGTCCCAACATCTTCTCAAGAGAGTCCATTTGTTGTCCCAACATCTTCTCAAGAGAGTCCAGTTGTTGTCCCAACATCTTCTCAAGAGAGTCCAGTTGTTGTCCCAACATCGTCTGAAGAGACCCCAGTTGTTGTCCCAACATCTTCTGCAATCACAGCCATCGTTGACTCTTCGTCGAGTGGTGAGCCATCGTCTGCCGAGAATACGATCCCTGCAGTCAGCTCGTCTAGCTTTGTGAATCCGCCAACCATAGAGAGTACAGCATCCACCGCCAATACGTCCTCATTTGAGGCTACGCCTGCTACAGAGAACCTGTCCACGATTGAGACGACTTCTGCTACAGTGAACACGTCGTCGGTAATGACCACGCCTGCTACCGAGGAGTCCTCTTCCATCGAGACTACGGCAGCTAGTGTGAACTCTTTGTCTGAGCCGGAGCACTCCAGCTTGCAGGATTCTTCGCTCCAACCCTCGACCATTTCATCCAACGTTTCAGAGGCTCTCGTGCCTTCAGCCACGCCGACCGCGCAGTCGATTGTTGAGTCCGATTCTTCTGTCCCAGTACTGGAACCTACGGCGCCGATCATCATACCGCCAGCAGACACGACCAGCTCGGAGGCCCCCGCCACCACTCCTGCGCCCGCGCCAGTTCCAGAAGAGTCTGTATCGGGAACCAGACACAGAACCAGCACGAAAAACTGGCTTCCCACTCAGATCGAGGTGGACACGCAAGAATCCAGCACGCAGCTTGTCACGGAAACCGGTGCGCCCAGCCGAACCACCGGCTTGCCCAAGGCCATTATGCCAGCATCTACTGCGTCGCCCGGCAACGATTACCAAGTGATCACCATCGGGTTCAAGGAAGCGTTGAACTACCCCTTCGTGGTCAACCACGGGATCTCGTCGGCGCAGATCTTCGAAAACTTGCCTTCGGTGTTGGTTTTCCCCTTCCGCGACGACGACGTCTACCACAAAGTTTCGGTGAAACGGCTCGTGCCCTACAGCGCGGCCGGCGTCGACTACCTCATCACCGTGGCCGAGGTGTACTTCCCCAAAGATGCGGCGGTTGCTTTGCTGCAACTCGTGGAGCGCACCGACTCGAAGCTCTACCACAACCCCGAAGGAACAGACAGTGAGCTTTCTCAATTGATTGACAATCGGGTACCGGTGGTAGGGCTCAGCCTCGCCACGTCCAGCGGCGACTCCGACACCCAGGAAAACGGATCGCTCGGCTCCGAGGACACTGGGGGCATGAAGTCCGACACCGTGGCCGGCGTGATCACGGGCGCGTCGATTGGGGCCATCGCATACATGAGCTTGATGATCCTCCTCTTCAAGCGCATCCAGAAGAAGAGAAAGTTGGCGCTTCTCTCGTCCGACTCCGAGAGCGACATGAGCGGCTCCGTGCGCCTGGGCAGGCCCGCCATCTCGAGTCCCGTCAATGCGCTGAATTCTCTTGGCTGGTCCAGCCAACCCATGGCCGTGTGACACTGACGCCGGCGGCCCTTGAGCCTCGGCATTGATTGCCACCAGATCCATGATTCTGGCGTTGCGACCCGTGCCCCGGCGCATCGGCAGTGTGCATTGTGGAACAATCTGCCGCGTAAACATACGAGGCTTATAAATATTGACAGTCACTATATCATTGATAGTGTAGTGCAGTCCACGCTGTAGTGCGAGCAGGACATCATTTGAAAGGTGCATCGTTGTAATCAAGTGACTACGATTTCGACCAATCAGGGCCGAAGAACGTACGCCAGTGCACGGCGGCAGCCATCCCGCCGGGCGCGGCACGTGACTGTCCACCGGCCAGACAGTTTAGACCCGAAGAGTCACCTGTGGATTAAGCCCGCATAAGCTATGCTAGACCAAGGGGCCCATCTTCATCACCAAGTCCCGGCCCACAGCGTCACCCCGAGCTGGGCCTCGAAACCAGGTGATTTCTCCACGGTTCTTGGCGAGTCGTTTCTATGCCGACCACGCTGCTCATGCAGTTTGAACAAGGTCATTACGTCCTAAATTGCAACCACTGAAGGAGACGGATGCCCATTTGGCGTGACGAACCTTTTTGTCGAGGATCGTTTTGGTCCAAGTCCCTCGCCACTGCCTTGTCCCTCGCCACTGCCTTGTCCCTTGCCACTGCCTTGTCCCTTCACCAGCCCTTGTCCCTATCCGGCTCGACTGTCGCCCAACTTCATGGCAATCCGCAAGAGAAAGCACTGAAGAGCACCAGGGGCAAGTGATGACTGCACAAGTTCCAGTCCGCACGCAGCCAGCTCCAAAGCGAGAGGAGAAGGTCCAACGGGTCAGATACAAGCCCATGCATCCTGAGGGGACTGGAAGGGCTTTTTGGGCGGCGACACTGGCCTTTACTGTTTACGGACGAAGACGAGATGATTTGGCAATGGAGAATAATTGGACTGGAGAATAATTGGACAGGAGAATAATTGGACTGGAGAATAATTGGACAGGAGAATAATTGGACTGGAGAATAATTGGACAGGAGAATAATTGGACAGGAGAATAATTGGACAGGAGAATAATTGGACTGGAGAATAATTGGACTGGAGAATAATTGGACAATGGAGAATGATTGGACAATGGAGAATGGTTGACAATGAGAATAATTGGACAATGAGGAGAATAATTGGACAATGAGGAGAATAATTGGACAATGAGGAGAATAATTGGACAATGAGAAGTCGGTGCTACATACCGGTAATGAATGAAGGAGCAGAAGAACCATGGAGGCAGAGGTTGACGGAGGAGAAATCCTGTTTTTTTTTTGAGGAGAATTCCTGTTCAGCGTTGTTCATGGGTGTGTTGGGAGGACCACGCAGTACCACGGACTAATGTTCAGTGGTGAAGCGAGCTCGAATAACACAGCCATGGTCTTGTTAGACTCCCATGGGCCGGGTGCTACCCATAGGTGCATGGCATGCCGCTTTCAAATTTGGCTTGTGCATATGGACCAAACGCCAATGCAGACTCTTAAGAGCATTAGACAACAGTGAACAAAAGAAATGGGTGTATCCTGAGGATCCAGGAAAGGTTCAGCAATTAACAAAGGAAGAGGAGGATTTACTGCCTCAAGAAAAAAGATGTCCTAAAGGCTATCTTAACAAAGCGCAAGATGCACTGATGGGACTAGTCCAGCGACACACGGATGCAGAAGTCTTCAGAAAGAGAGAAAGACATCACTTCGGCGACGAAACACGGACTCGGGGAATATTTCGCTACATACGGTCCTAGCAAAGGCAGACGGAAACCATATGTGTACATTGCTGAACACGTGCACATAAATGAGCCTCTGACTACAGAATATTCAAGTTGATGGGTATGTGTGCAATACTTCTGTTTCTTCGCTGAAGGTCATTCTATGCAACTCCCTAAAGTTCGTGAAAAAGGGCCTTCTGCCAAAGAACTAAAGATGCCGGAACAAGACTTGCCTGTTCGTGAGGAACGTTTCCGGAAGGCCTAGACGCGTCTTAATGATCGCCGCAAGGACGCTATTATGGCAGTAAGCAGGGATGAGAAACCATCCCCTTACAAAAGCCATTCTGGCCACGGTGATGGAGAAGCCACCCGGCATTTTCGAGGCCATCAATCTATTGATCAAGGGGGTAGAGGATGTAGCCAATTGGCCATTGAAAAGTCCCTGAAATTGTTCAGCCATCTCCTCCAAGGGAGTGTCTTCGGGCCAGGAATACGAATCCATTTTGGCGCAAATCGATGGCTACTCCGGCCCCCAGTTGGGCGAGCTGGTCAAAAAACATGCCATCAAGAACCCCGCCACCAATGGCGAGTTGGAGCCGCCCGTGGAATTTAACTTGATGTTCGAGACCGCCATCGGGCCATCGGGCCAATTCAAGGGCTACTTGCGGCCCGAAACAGCACAGGGCCAGTTTCTCAACTTCTCCTAGTTGTTGGAGTGCAACAACGAGAAGATGCCTTTGCATCTGCTTCTATTGGAGAGTCGTTCCGCAATGAAATTTCTCCTCGCGCGGGAGTGTTACGGGTCAGGGAGTTTTTGATGGCTGAAATCGAGCATTTCGTCGACCCCGGCGACAAGTCCCACCCTCGCTTTGATGACGTCAAGGACGTCAAGTCTATGCTCTTGCCTAAAGACGTGCAGGAGCGTGGAGAGACGGCATTGGTGGAAAAGAGTATTGGCGAGGCTGTCTCGTCAGGGAGGAGCCAAATTGTTTAGCCAAGTCACCCAAAATTTCGTTCTGAGCGGTGGATTCACCGTTGACAAGATCTTGATGGCCTTGGACTTGGGGACAGCATCCAAAGGTTTCTTCAACTTCTGGGCCACCAAGACGTGGAGAAGAAGTGATGCTTTAACTGGCTCATCAGAAATTGAGGCAGCAGCTGGTGCGTCTTCAGCAGGCGCTGGAGGAGCCAAGCCTGCAGGGTACGGGGTGTGGTGAATCTCCTTTGCATCCTTGGCCTAACACAAGACTTGACGCTGCAACGACAAGGCAGCATCGGGAGAAATCTGACGAATGTGGTCTGTTTCAGCAGTCAAGAAAAGGACATTCTTCAGAGACTGCCCAAATTATGAAGCAAGACTACCAAATCGAAGAACAACAGTCAAAGTCATCAAGACGTGGAAGATTGGATACAGGCCACGAGATATAAACATGACCGAGGTATCAACTGAGATATAAACATCACCGAGGTATCAACTGAAGATGCATAGTTGGAGAAATGATCAGAGCATCGTGTCACGTGGATCCCGACCTTCTGGAATGTACATGAGCGCGCTCAACAGGTGCGGTTAGACGCGGCATCACGTCGCACCTTGCCTCTAGGCCCGGTCCAACCGCCCTGGCTCCCCTCGGCCGGGTTCGGGACCGAACCGCCCTTCTCTCGATGAGGATTTCCGGCCGACCACTCGGCACGACTAGCCCGATCAAGGCACTATTGCCGAGTACGGTGGCGCAGACGCGGCCGTCATTACTATATTCCACACTACTGGTGAGGATCCAAACATGATCATGTTGACGGAACGAAACAAGTGTGTATCCTTAACGGAACGAAACAAGTGTGTATCCTTGACGGAACGAAACAAGTGTGTATCCTTGACGGATCCAAACCCATGATCTGTTCCGATCCATAGCTAGCATCTGAATAAGCATTGGCTTGATGAGTTGACTGTGTTTCGTATGTGAGTCCCAAGGTTGCTGTTTTGCTGAGATAACGAAGAACTTTCTTTGCTGCCATTAAGTGTTTTATCTTAGGTTCGCATAGGTATCTTGGAAGTTTCAGAGTGATGAAGTTGATGTCAAAGCGAACTGTATTGGCAGCAAAGAGTAGGTTCCCAAAGATGCATCTGTACTCTGTTTCGTCGCAGTTCTTCATCTCCCTCAGTTGCAGATTTGTCAAAACCCTTTGGCTCAGCAGGCACAGCATTTCCTCGGGCCGCAACCAAGCCATTTTCAAGAGCTTCTCAATGTAATCGTTCAAGGGTAATTTTGTATAACCATATCCCACCTTAATTTGATTCCAAGAAACTTCTTCTCCCAAATCCCCCATTTCGAAGGTGCTGCTCAACATCCTTATCCAACATGGGTAGCGCACTACCCAGGGATACACTATTGACCTGCGACGTGTCGCCACAGATACCCTTTCCGGCTAACACCCACCCCATCGGGATCTTTCAACGGCACCAGCCACCGTGGCTGGTCCCTCTCCCTTATCAGGATTGCCAGCCAGCTAAAGGTAACTGGCTTGTGTCCTAAAACAGCCCGAAGCAAAGGAGATTCTGAATGAACAACAGGTAATCAAGTATGAACTGGAACTAAAGGAGGTTTAACAGCAATACCTATAGAAATAGCTAAATATAGAATACATTGTAAATCAATAGATAAAACTAATAAACTAGTAGCTTGATAATCAATAGATAAAACTAATAGTAGTAGCTTGATAATCAATAGATAAAACTAATAGTAGTAGCTTGATAATCAATATTATCTAATAAAACTTCATAAATAAATAGCTAATCACATAAATAAAGAAGAGAATAAAGTATAAATTAATATATAATCAGCAGCTTTATCTTTATTAGCAGCACCATTATCTCAAAGATGTAATTATTCAAGCTGGTGTTGCTTCTATTCTTGAGGCTATTTAAGAACCTTTATTCTTAACTAATTTTCGATCGGGCTGGACAGTTTTCTGTATAGTAGTGGTGATCCCCTTGTTTTAGGGATCATCAACGAATACGCCTTCTCTTAAGTCCTTACGCCCAACTCTAACCTGGCAGTAGGTAGTATATGTATCTTTAATTAAAGGTTATTTTTTATTCTATTTTTATTTCTCTTCTATTTATCAAATTTTTATTTCTCTTCTATTCATCAAATTTCTATTTTTTTCCCATCTTTATATTTGTTAATATTATATATTTTTTCATAGTTTTCAAAAACTTGGGCTCTTGTATTTAATTTCATTTTAGCACCAGTAGTACGTAAACTGAATCTTTTATTATATGACATACATAACTAATTAATCTTGTTTTCTGAACCAATGAATAATAATTTATATTGTTAGATCCACCATGGTAGCGCTTTTCAGGGAAGTTGGAGTGGCTGCAACCAAAGAGACTCTATGTTGGTGGAACTTTGTTTAGACTTGTGGTGCATGTCAGGTGCTCTATGGGTAGTGTAAAGCCCACTCGGGCAAGGTGATGTGCGATTTAGACTGATGTGCGATTTAGACTGATGTGCGATTTAGACTGATGTGCGATTAGACTGATGTGCTTTTTAGCTGTAGAAGCCAAGGTTTCTACATGAAGCCAGGATTTTGCTCGTTTGTAGTTATCATCAATGAACACCTCTTTTCCTCAGCACCGACGTACTAAGGATTCAATACATTCGACAGGAAAACCACGAATAGTTATGAATGAAGAGACAGGGCTAGACTTGTCAGGAACGTGGGCAATGTACCAAGCTGAATTCACTCTTTAGTCGGATTCACTCTTTAGTCGGATTCACTCTTTAGTCGGATTCACTCTTTAATCGGTTATTTTCAACATGTCAGGTTCGTGAATGACATGATTACTAGAATTTTCACATGTCTCAATTACATGCTTAATCTACCGACTTATTTAGTCCAGGTTTACTGTTAGACTGCAGGCTTCAAGGTGCCTGTGAAAGCAATAGTTGCGGCAACAGCGGTGGCAGCGATCATAGTCCTATGGTAGGGTACGACCTCCACGTCGTTTTGATGTATTGTTGAATGTCTGGTGGACCACTCGGTACGTCTAGCCCGATTTAGGCCCTATCGGTGGCGAACCTGACATTTACCAATTCAAAATTCTGACTATTAAGACGTGGTCCGGAAAGGAAAGCTCCTGTAAACCCTAGAGAAACAATGCCTGAAAACAGGTGAATCTGGTGAGTAAAGTACTGTAGTCATATGTTATGAAATTTTGTCGGGGACACTTCGAAAAAGAGTAACAGATGATTAGAAGAATGAACATGGGTAAAATACAAGTTGAACGAATGCCCAATTGAACGAATGCCCAATTGAACGAATGCCCAATTGAACGAATGCCCAATTGAACGAATGCCCAATTGAACAAATGCCCAATTGAACGAATGCTTAATTGAAGTTTAATCTTGCCTTTTGCCTTAAATGCCCCCCGCCCAATCCCAAAATTCGCTTCCATAAATTTATTAAACCCCTAAATCTTCCTAACGAAACATGTTATTTGACCACCTGAATTGTCCAGTGAATTGCAGACAATGTGAGGAATTAGTAAATAAATGAAAGATTTTCTGCAAAAGGAAGAGCAGATGCATAAATAAACAAGGCTTAATTTTGGTCCAGTGTAAGTCAGTCCACATTCCGTTAAAACAACACCGTCATTTTGGGGTGTCTAAAACTCAATTGTTTTTTAGTCTGGCAGCCAGGCTGTCGCCTTTTGTATTTCATCGATTCAACTCCGCAAATCTGTTTTTTGAAAGTCTAGCAACAAGAACTTGCACCCAGAATCTAGTGCCTTGCTCCATATAGAATCCCTCCTGGATCGTTTCAAGAGGGGATACTCAATCAACCTGCTGTTGGGAGTTATGATGTACTCTCCCATAGTCTGGTACAGTTGCCACGTTGTCTTCTAACAACTGCTTTAACTCTGGAACTTCTGTAGTCATCCTTTCGTTTCTTGTATTCAGATATACTAGGTCTTATTTCCTTCTTTTTCTCTTGTCTTCTTGGGACGGCAGTCCTTTCCTTAAATACTGCAAAGCGGCCTTCACTCGCTGCAGCCCTGTAGGGCTGCCCCGTCGTCATTACGACCGCTCAATTGGGAGGTGTAGGAATAAACATTGTTTAGTCCCTTCTAACTAAGATCTTGGGCATAATGTGCACACAGACTTAGGTCGTCGTCCCCTTCTGTTGAGCTTTACGCTCACCTGCACATAATCTGGAACAGTGCTATCAGTAGTATCCTAATGATTCTAGTAGTGTTTGGAACTTGTGTCATCATCTCGGTCATGTCTATTCCTATCTGTATCTATCTATACTGGAATCTCGCTGAATGACCTTTTATAATCGATGCCCCTCAAACCTGAGCGGGCATTCCGCACTTAAATATCTTTTCCAGGAACTCCCATGTCGGCCGACGGGAGCTCGTAAGTGAACTTGCATATCACATATGCCATATTCCTGCATTCGCCGTTGTTTCATCTGTACCAGATGTCCTGAAATGTGTGAATGTCGCTCACCACGTTTCACATATGCATCCTCCATACAGTAGTCTGCACACAAGCTCCGGAATGCATCCAGAGCTTGCACAAATACAGGCTCGCACATCACACAGTTCAACAGTTCCAACACCTGCGACTTGCGATTACAAGGGGAAACCGTCGAAACCCCACCTGGAGAAAGGCGTGACAAACCCTTTATTGCCTATCTCCGAGGCTCTAGACAACAACGGCACCAGCCCCGTGGGTTTACCCAAAAGCAACGTCGTGGTTTTACTCAGATGCAGGACTTGACCTATTGATAAGCCAACACCCCACTTCTGCCAAGGATGGCGCCATCGTGCCCCCACTTCTGCCAAGGATGGCGCCATCGTGCCCCCACGCCGGCCGAAGTGGCGCAATCAGGCTCCCCCGCCTCGCCATCGGCCCGGGCCAGTTTTTATCTATATGATCCCCCTTGTTTTAGGGATCATCAACGAATACACCTTCTCTTAAGTACTAGAAGTTAAACCAACTACAAAAGAACATAACATGTATAATTTTTATGATAAAATCTAAACATGATTAGCTTGCGTTAGTATTACCTTTATGATTTATATGAAATTTATTCTACGAAGGTTTTTAGAAATAAGAGTCATAGGAGCTGTTATTAATGCCCCTTCTTCAGATGGGGATACAAATATAAAGAAAAAAGGGATATATAGCCCAAAGAATATTTCTTTAATAATGGAGAGCTGCATGTGCTATCTCCTTTCTTCACCTTGTACGCCCTGAGATCTTGAATCCTAAACCACGGGTGTGGTATTTCTTGTGCGTTGTTTTCTCCTAACCCGAGAGTTTCTTCAATACTGGTTCTTCATGTCTTGTAGAGTTGAGTGTGACTCCTCTGAGGAGCCCTCTGCCATCTTCGAGTTGTCTTTCCAAGATTCTTCTTATTCCATATTCGGCTGTAGTCGCCTGGACTAATTGTATTAGAGCATTTTCATTTCAACGGATCATATCTCATAATAGCATAAATAGAACAGCCATAGTCACTAAGCCGACGGGAACTATAACTACCTTTGATAAAGGATGTAATAAAATATGCTTGATGTTTATAATACCCAAAGAGATTCTAGAACCTGTAGTTATTCCTTTGTCCACGTATATCTGTCTATGCCTGTCTGTCTGTCTGTCTGTCTGTCTGTCTGTCTGTCTATCTATGTATTGTCTCGTTTTTAGTCCCTTATTCCACACCATTTAAAGTATCATCTCCTCCAAATGTCTGCTTGATACCCTTCCGGGTAGGTGTCCTTTTTCTGTTGCTTTCTGGTGTCTTCGGGACTTGCCGAGTGAGCTCACAAACATCCTCAGTTACTAGACAAACCGCTACCACACCAGGTGGGCACGTCACAACTCCCAACAAATATCCAGTTTCAAAAAATGCAGTCCCAAAAAATGCAGTCCCAAAAAATCCAGTCCCAAAAAATCCAGTCCCAACCAATCTGGTCCAAAATTCGGCCAAGCCAAGGTTTGTTTGATTCTCTTTTTTTTTTCTTTTCTTTTTTTTTGCCATGTGTTAGACCCACGCTAGCGCCTTACCCATGGATACATAATTAACCTGCCACGTACAGGGGAAGCCCTCGTACCCCACCGGGAGAGAAGCGGGCCTATTTCCGACCGTCTAACTCCAACACTTAGCTGTGCCATGAGGTTCAGCTCCGTGGATTACCCAGACGCATCGTCGTGGCTCCTTACATGCAGGACACCCGCCGCCTCAGGCCCCACTTTGGCCTACGGATAGGCCAGATTGGGACCTCTTGGCCCCTAGGGCAGCCAGACCGTGTCCCAAGAGCCCCACTCCAGCCAAGATGGCGCCATCGTGCCCCAGGTACTAGAAAGTGCGGCGAAGGGTCATGGCTTTTTTCGTTTGGGGTGTTAGACATTGCGGAAGCCTGTAATATAGCTGACCAAGTGCTGCTGACCAAGTGCTGCTGACCAAGTGCTGCTGACCAAGTGCTGCTGACCAAGTGCTGCTGACCAAGTGCTGCTGACCAAGTGCTGCGGACCAAGTGCTGCTGACCAAGTGCTGCGGACCAAGTGCTGCGGACCAAGTGCTGCTGGAATAATTCTGCTAAATACTTTATGCCATGACCAGCAAAGACTCAAGCAAGGAAGGAGAGGAAAAAAGAATGTGGACACGGCGAGAAACGTCGCCTTATATATTCATTGCGCGCAATGGCTGCAAAAGTGAGTTCCTGCACCGTGTCCTCCACCACTATATAAGCAGCACATTTCCTCCCTAAAGAACATCGGCCTATTTTTCACATAACCTTCACCCGCATGACTCCGCCTTTGGCAAAAGTTAGGACGGCAATGGCTAGTTTCTGGATGCACTTTGCACTCAAGACTAAAGGACCATAGTGATATGATACAGCCGTGGAGGCCCCTAGGAAGCACGAGTCACGGATTTCACATAGTCATATAACAGGTCAACCACAATCACAGAGTCGTCATCTAAGGTCTCGGAAAGCTCTGCCACGAGCACGTCCTTTTGCTCCAAATTGTGCTTGACAACAAAGTCATACACATAATCGATCAATACTTCTTCCTTGACGCCCAAATAATCCTCGATCAAAGAGGAAATGTGGTTTTTGACGCCGGCGAGCTTTTCGTCCGAAAACTCTTGCACCACTATCGGTGCGAGGGACTGTTTGCCAGAGCGCTTCGCTTCGCTTTCTTTGGCATCTGGGGCGGCATCTGGACCAGCTTCTGAACCGACTTCGGAATCCGGATTCAGCTTGGTGACTTTAGAGGTATGGGGCTTGCCGGACTTAAGTTCGGGAGATGGATTAGGTTGAACGCTTTGGAAGGAATTCTTGGCTTCACTCTTGAACGGCGTGAAGGGCGCATTTTCCGGAATTTCCAGAGCCATTTTCAGCCTCTCCTTGGCCTCCCATGCCTCCTCATTGGCCCTCTCAATATTCCTTAAGCGCACATATTCCCGATGGTTTGTGTGGTACAAAGCCAGGGTGGCCAACGCAGGGGGCACATGCTTCGGAGCCGTGGTCTCCAAAACCTTGAGGTCATCCATAAAAGAAAGCTTGTTTTCAATAAGGTCGTCCTCATAGGCGAGAAGCTCGGCTAGAGTGGCCAAGCGCGCCGATTTATCTGCCTCTGCCTCGAGAAGTTTACCGCAAATCTCAACATATTGGGCGTCCAAGGCCGCCGCCGCTTTCTGTGCGAGAACAGCCTCATACTCGGCATCAGAGAGGGCCTCAGATGACTCTTTGTCCACAGATGGCTCTTGTGCGGGATCACCAGGGTTGGCGGAATTGCCGGAGGCGTCAATAGGCCTTGGCTTTTCCTCGGCGGCTTTCGGCTCGTCCCCGGCCCGACTACGAATGCTCTCGTAGATCTTGGTCAAGCGCCGCTTGGCCGACCGCCGCTCCTTTTCGATCTCCTTTTTTCGGTTCTCCCGTTCTATGAGCAACACCCTTGACCGAAAACGGATGATGTCCCGCACAATGCTATCCTTCATTTCCTTCGGAACTTCCACCAAGTCCAGGTTCTCAACTTTGTACGTGCGGTAGTACTCCATGACTGCATCCAAGTCCTTAGTGTTGGTCTTACCTGCCGACAGGTAGTTGCGGGGATTGACAAGTATCGACCGGATGAAATTGCGGGCATCCGCAAGCCGGGGAGAATTCAGAGTGGAATTATGAGAGTTCAGGGTATCGTCGTTCAGAATATCCTGGGGCTCCTTCACCAGGGACTTTTTCTGAACCAGGGACTCGTTCTGAGCCTCCAAGGACTCGTTCTGAGCCTCCAGGGACTCGTTCTGAGCCTCCAGGGACTCGTTCTGAACCCCCGGATTCTCGTTCTGAACCTCCAGACCCTCCTTCCGTGCGCCATCCGAGTTTGCCAGGGTTTCGCCCACGCCCAACTGCGAGTCGAAAACAGCTAGAGGATCCAAAACCGAGGCGGAGTTGGCCCGAACCCACCTGGTGATTTCTACCGTCGGAAACCGCACGTATATGCCACGGAAATCGTCCGAGACCCAGTCCAAGTGCAGAAACGTGGCGCTGGCGCCGGCGTGCGGACATTCGGCGAGGAACCGGGCGAACACAGCGCTCACGTGCTGTTTCTTGAGCCTTGGAAACCGAGGATAAAACGCTGTGGTGACCTGCTGCAAGCGGTTCTCCGGCAGAAACCGAGCTAGCGGCACAAAGTTGCTGGCGTCGTCGGTGGCGTCGGTGTCGTCATCAGCATTGGACAACCCGGCCAGCGATTCGGTGGTTTCACCGGCGCCTGCACCCGTGGCGGCTTGCAGGTGTGAGGCACTCTCCAGCGCCGCTTCCCCAATTCTCCGTCGCTTGGCTTGTTGCTCGTTTTGTTGAAGGAGCGCTGTGACCTCCTCACTCGGGAGGACTGGAACCCGGGTTTGGCGCACTTGACCGCCTCCTGCCGGTACAGGGGTACTTAGAAGCGCCAAGAGAGATTGGTGGTGACCGGAAGTGGTCTTTATGGGCAGAACGAGCTCGATATCCATGGGGGACCGATTTACAGGCCAAGTGTGGAGAGGTGCGGCGATGCGTCGTGCGCGCATCATATGTTTACTGGTGATATATTGGGAGCACCCCAGGGTCATGGGGCTTGAGGTGTGCTTAACATTATTACTAACCGCAGTCTTTGCAAACGAGCCGAGATGTGCTCAATCCATTTTTCCGTTTTTCCATTTTGTCCATTTTGTCCATTCAGACAGACAATCAGGCAGACATTCAGAAGACGTCCTTCAGAAGACATCCTTCAGAGACATCCTTCAGAAGACATCCTTCAGAAGACATCCTTCAGAAGAAATTCCTTCGACCATTCTTTATCTCAGGCAGACATTCAGAAGACATCTTCGACCATTCTTCATCTCAGGCCCATTCGCATTCCTGAATCTCGGATATCCATTGAATAGTCCGGTCACCTGTCTCGGTCATCCATCATGGCTTCAGTCACCAGGGTCCACACCAGAGCCATCCCGAAACCAGTGGAGACACTCATCCCGTTCTTTGGATCAAGTGCACACCACTGTCCGACTCAATGATATCGGAGAATTCGCCCACATTCAAGGCAAACGCCGCCTCCTCAAACTGCGGCTGCATTTGGCCACGGCCAAAAAAACCGAGATCCCCGCCCTTCTCGTGGGACGAGCAATCACTCTCTGTCCGGGCCAAATCCGCAAAGCCAGTTTGACCGTCCAACACTTTTTGCCGGAGGGCCTTGAGCATGGCAATGGACTCGTCCCGCGTGCGTGTGATGGCATCGGGGCTCTTCCACGACTTGGGCCGGCGCGACGTTTCATTCTTGATTAAGATATGGGATGCCCGCACCTTCCCATCGGCTCCAAACACGGGCTTGCCGCCGTTTTTCTCGAACTTGTCGACGTAAGCCTTGAGCTTCTCCTCATTGCTGCCGTAAGGCGCTTCCCACGTGGATTCTTTGGTGACCTGGTTGTAGTAATAGGGGGCGTTTTTGGTTTTGCTGTGGCGCAAGCTCCAGCTGGGCGGCAATCCTGTTTCCATCGTGGTGGGTGATGTGGTGAGTGATGTGGTGAGTGATATGGTGAGTGATGTGTGTGATTTGGTGTAGTGCGGACCCTGCCTTGTGGTGTACGGATCCCCGCACCTCATACCACTGCTGCATCATTGCTCTTGGCCGTCATGTCCCGGAACAACCGCTCCAAGGTCCGGGGGCCCAACTCGGCATTAACCGAGTTTCTCCGCGTGGAGGGAATCACCGACGCCTTTCGAGAGAAGAAGGAGAATGAGCTGGTGTTCAAGCGCAGGCGGCGCACGCCACCCAAGTCCCGCTCCAAGTCTCCCAAGCATGAGAAGGACGCGTCCATCCAGGAGATCAGTGACACCGACAGCGACACCAAAACCCCCGATATCAAGCAGGATGAGGATTTCTCAAGTCTGGGTGCTCTGGATGAAGACTTTGATGATCCCCCGCAGTTGACCCTCTCAGAGGACGAGGCCGACGCCACCTCGGCTGCTCAGGAAACATGTGCCGATTGTGGCAACCCATTCACTCTCACGGTATACTCGAGGTTCTCCGATGATCTCAAAGGTTACATCTGTGAAGACTGCAACGATATTCTCAAGCAAAGGGAAAAGACATTGCAGAAGAACCAGGCCAACGCAAGGAAACGGCGCCGCAAAAAGGCCAAGGCCTTGCTTGATAAAAAGGAGGTCAAAATCAGCACGCTTCAGGACATTTGCGTGGCGGAAATCACCAAGAACATCCACAAGATCAGCGGGCTCGACAAGGCCGGCATCAGCCAGACCAACACCACCAAGATCCTGAAGATTTTGTCCAAAAACCGCTCGCTTAACGATTCCACCTTGGCGCTTTTCCTCAACCCCCACTTGAAGAGCCTCGAGTTTTGGGACTGCTCCAATGTGTCATCCGATTCGCTCAATAAGATCGCCGCCTATTGCGGCAACTTGGAGGAGTTGACGCTATTCATGTGTGGACAGTTGCACAATGATAACCTTGTGTACTTTATGGATAAGCTCGTGCGGCTCCACAAGCTTGCCCTTAACGGCCCTTTTCTCATCAGCGACACCATGTGGCAAAAGTTCTTCGAGCAAGCAATGTGCCCGCTCACGGACTTTGAAATCAGAAACACCCATCGCTTCTCCAACGGTGCCTTGATCTCCCTCTTGGAGCGCTTCGGCGCCAGCCTTTCGTGTCTCAAGCTCTCTCGCTTGGACGGCTTGGACTCGGCCTCGGTGTACGAGTTAATCCCCAAGTACCTCACGAAGCTCACGACGTTGGAGATCTCATACCCAAATAGCCCCTCGCTCATTTCAGATGACTTGTTGATTCACATTTTGGCGCTCACCGGCGAGTCGCTCGTGTCGTTGAATGTCGATGGATGCTCGGAGCTCTCCGATGACTTTCTCCGAGAGGGTGTTGCCAAGTTCTGCCCCAATTTGCAGGACTTGTCATTGAAGAATCTCGGCAACATCACCGACGACGGCTTTGCAAGCGCGTTCCGCGAGCTTGCCGAGATCAACACGAATGGCCTCCGCCTGGTTGATCTTACCAGGTGCATTGGGCTAGGCGACTCTGCCATCGACGCCCTCTTGGCGCATTCGGCCAAATCCTTGGTGACGCTTTCGTTGAACTCGGTCAACAAGCTATCGAAGAGTTTCCTCCAGCACGTGGTCGCTGGCTCGGACACACGCCACGATTGCGAGGGGGGTTTCCCGGTATTGGCTCATCTCGACGTGAGTTTCGTACGAAGATTTGACGACGAGGTTGCCGAGAGCTTCGGGCTGCATTGTCCGAAATTAGCCATCCTCGAGGTTTTTGGCAACAACAAGGTTTCGGCTAGGGCAAACTCGAAGCCGTCGCTTCTCATTATTGGAAGGCAGGGTGATGACATGTGACTTGGCCTGCCATAGCCACTGCATGCTGCCCAATGATAGTATTGGAGTAGGAATGAATTGAGATTGAATTGAGATTGGATCGAGATTGGATCGAGACTGGATGGATGGATCGACGGAGCGAGTGGGGCCATCGAAATGGACGGTACACCGCTCATTCGTCAGGATACGTCACCGGGGCATTCGCCTTATCGAGATTTCGGAAAGCCGGCAAAGAAGGTACCTTCAAGTCGTCTTCAAGCAATGATATCCACTCCTTGTCCAATAGGCAGTTGGTGACTTCCGGCGTGCGGTGCACAAAGATGCCCGGATGGGCGAGATGCTTGGATCGGAGATTCATCAACGAGGTGGCGCGATCCACCGAGCGGCTCTCCGGCTCCACGGTACTGAGTGCTGCCAAGCGAGCTCTTGCTGACGCATTCACCACCAAGTCGTCCGACTTCTTGGCATGGAGAAGAACGAGAATCTCGAGCAATGCGTCCTTCTCGGGCGACGCAAAGGCTTGCGGCAAATTGGCGCAGGTGGCCTCGTACTGCATGTCGAGGAAGCAGTCGATGGCTAGCTTGGGAAGCTCGGTGCAGGTCTCGATGCGGCTCATGATGGTTTTGATGTTGAGCAAGTTAGTCTGGGCAATTTCAAAGTCCATGAAGAATCGCCAGAACTGCACCGACCGGGAAAACGCTGGCTGCGTGTGGAAACGGTTGTAAAATGCCCTCGTCGTGTGCACACAGTCCTGGACGTTGCGGAGATGCTGCACTGCCACCACGGCAATCCCGTCGTCGTTCAAGCACCGGGCGAGCTGGTTCACATGCTCCGCCAGGATCTGCGCCTTTTTTTGGTTATTCTTTTGACCATCAACCTTTTTCTCAGTCTCCTTGTCAGTCTTGTCAGTCTTGTCAGTCTCCTTCTTTGTCTCCTTGTCAGTCTTGTCAGTCTGGTTAGTCCTGTCAGTCTGGTCAGCCTTGTCAGTCTCCTTGTTGTCATTCTCATTGTCCAGAAGAATAGCCTTTCTTCCCCTCTGGTCGGCCTCCTTCTGGCCGGTCCTCTTCTTGGACCGTTCCATCCCAAAGTGCAACTCACACAAGCTTTCCAAAACTTGTTGCACATTAGCGTGCACGGACCACATCAACACGATTTCTCTCACGGACCACACGTAGGCTTCTTTGGCGTAGACCCGGTGGCTTCCTGAATAGAGCCCCACGACCCTGAGCCAGAATTCAGTGGCCGCGTCAAAGCCGTCGGTCTTTAGAAGCCAATCGCCATAGCTTTTCCGGATGTGTCGGCATCCCGAAGGAAGAAAAGTAAAGATGGCCCTTTCGTATAAGCCACGGATCACGGCCTCGCCGTTGTTGGTGCTTGTGCACACAAAATCAATGTATTTCATCCACAAGTCTTCGTTGGTGCAGTTGGGCACGAGGGCCCGCTCGAAAACACTCTGCACTGCCAAAAAGTGCCGCGTCTCGGCCCGTGCTGACGCCTCCGTAAGGCTGGTCTCGGTCCTGTGCCAATCCCCTTTGAAGACCTCCATCACTGGCATGGCAACGGTCTTGGCCACGGCATCGAACGCCTGGATTTCATGCGCCACGTATTCCTGCCACACCCCGACTTGGGATGCGGCCGCCGTGGCATTCCCAACAGAAAAGTCTTGCATGGTGAGGGAACTTTCGAAAGGCCATTTTGCGGTCACGGCCTGCTGGGTCTGCAAGAAGACATCGTAGGCATACAAGTCCACCAACTGATGCGACTCGATGGCCGAGAGCTCTGCCACGTCGGTCTTGCCGAACCGGGAAAGGTATTCCGGCATGCTGGCGGCGGGAACAACCTCCGGGGCGCCAAAGCTCTTGCTCAACTCTCCAAACTGGGCATAGTATTGCGCGTATTGGTACAAGGGCACCCGGAGAAGCCGCAAGTAGAGCGCCAAAAGCAGTTTGGATGCGGCATTGTCCCCCAGGCGCCGTGCCACCAGCGACTCGAAAGCAATGAACCTGTCCCAGAACAGCTCGGAGTTAAAGTTGCGCCCAATGAGCGTTTCCGCGTGGAGAAACTGCTCGCGGATCGAGTCCACGGTGTACTTGGACCCCGCTTGGTGGGTCTCTTTCCCTGCTTTCCAGCTATCCAGCTCCATGGCCACGAGCCCGGCCAAGTAGTCGCCCCATAGAATAAGGCTCTGCGGGTGCGCCTGCACGGCCTTCTCCAAGCACTCGATGGATTCGTGCGGTCCATAGAGTTTATACTGGACGATCAGGAACTGCTTCCAGTAAGCTGCCGCGTAAGGAAACCGCTTAAGGAACACCGAGTAGCTGTCAGCAACGGCCTTCTTGAGGCTGGCGCTCGTTTCGGCTGCACCCTCCGCCTGCTCAGCTTGATGCTCAAGCATCCCAAACAAGGCATCCCATTTCCGGACATCTGATGGATTCGCCACGGCCGCCCACTGCGCTTGATCCCAGACCTCCCCGCGCGACTTGGGGCGATTGGGGAGACGTATTTCTTCTTTGTCGTCCCGAACAAAATCGGCTGGAACCCACTGCATGCTCAGCTGTGGAGGAGTTTAGCCTTGGCTTTGATGCTCCAGAGGGAAGTGCGCATCGTCCTGCACCCAGATTGCAACGTCAAGGCTCGAAACGCCCTCTTCTTTGAAAGCCCGATTCTGAACCTCAAACGGGATAAGGCTGTGTCTTTCTGATTTCGGTGCTTTTCTAGGTTTGCACAAACGGGAGACGACTTTTTGGTCTCCTGGTACCCACGACCGATCACGTTACGACTTGTTGGTTCGGGGGAATCGGTAGCTTGCCCTTTGACCTTTGACAGCGCCTTTGATTGATGGCCTTTTCGCCGTCACTTGATAACTGTCTCAGCAACTGTCTCAGTTTGTAATTGTTGATGGCACCCGATTGTCAGTTGTGCCTGCCTCCACTGCTGTTGGGCCGTTGACCGATTGGTGCGCCACTCCTCGGTGCACGTGACATGCTGCAAGCCTGCAACTAAAGCTGACCCTTTCCTTGAATCCGCAGTCTCTCAATATAATCCCAATATGTATCCTGTCCCGGAATGGCTTGACAAGTGGGAGCTGCTCCAGCTGCCGAAAGTTACCAGCCGTTTGCAAAACAAAGACCTCTTTTCCCAATTGCAGAGCAACCCAAAGTCTGTGGTTGTGGTGGATATCCGTAATGAACAAGAAAACGGTCGAATCACTCTGGCCGTGCATATTCCCGCCACGGATGTTGAGGGCCCAGCCGATATTCAAGAGAAGTTTCTTGCGCCTGCGCTAAAAGCCAACCCATCAGCAGAGCTGATCGTCATACACTGCAATCTGTCCGCAAAGAGAGCCTCCTATATTGGAGGCTGGGCAGAGGACCACTTGGAAAAGTACGGGCCTCACAATGTGAAGGTCCAAATCTTGCATGGAGGTATTGTGGACTGGCTTGGAAATGATGATTATGCGTCGGAGACTACCCGCCAATAAGTCGTGAGCAATCGTCACTAACTCCGGATTTTTCCTTTTAAGTTGAAGGAGAAGGACTTTCTGTATCCTCACAACGCTACCCACCACCAAAACCCACTGCTCCAAGTCCCGCTAAAAGAGTTCTAATATCTTGCAGCTGTTGGCCCAATGAATATCGTATCAAATCATGGTTTATTGGTGGATGATCATAATTCAGCCGTCCCATTCTTGCTAGGTGCAGTTTGTTGTGTCTTGCAATCTTCGACCGGGTTCTCCCAGTGATAATTTCAGTTCTGTATCACCTTTTGAGTGCATGCTCAAGAAAAGGAGAATAATGCACCTTCATTGATTTAACTCTAGGCCGCTCGAATAACCCCGAGACCCCAGCTGCTTTAATCCGTTCATGTAGCATGTATCAAAATAGCGGCGGATGTAACGAGCGCACACTTTGCTCGAAGCACGAGGCAAGTTCTTATGAGCTAACGTCAATTTCTCACTTTCAATCCGTACCATCTCATATTCAATCCTAGCGTCCTATCCTCCACCTCTATGCCACCTTGAGCTCTGATGTATTCCGTTTCAGTACTTCAGGATTTCTGCAAACAAAATCACCCGAGACGTGGCGATGATGGATCAGGAGTGTAGTGTTGCTCACTTGTTTCATTTTTCTTCGATGACATTGCTTGCGTGAACACGGTTCCATCACGCGAATGTTATGAATCCCCATCTTAACACAGGTGAAGACCACTGATAGCTCAGGTGAAATCTCATCAGAATACTCAACACCTTTTTGAGAACTCACAGAAACCTAAAAGAAATCTTCATGGCAGAGATCTGAGTTATCCCTAAATCATAAATGGATTTATTCAAAAGAGCGTAGGCACGTGGTGAAGCGATGACATATTCATAGGGCCAAAGTATTGAAATATGGTCCATTGAAGGAGTTGCCAAAAAATGTGCTGCACGAAATAAGCTAGCACGCTTCAACGGGTCTCATTCTGAACGTCTGGTCGTCAGGGGTTTACCAGTGGTTCATGTAAGCAGGCTCCACAAAAATGACCCAAATGGCTTCATGAAATGGCAATGGCACACAAATATTCCCCCATCGATTCATCTTTTGCTGACACCACAGCGTGAGATAATTGGTGGCCACGGACCCGGCTAAAAAATTCGAATGCGTTTGAGATCATGGACCATTAGCCCTTCTTAAATACTGCAGTAAATCTGGTGGCGAATCTGCTACACGTCTGATACCGCTGATGCATGCTGTGCGTCTCCAATTTATATCACTTAAGAATTAGGAACATCCCAACCCCAGTTTGCAGCCAATCTTCTGAAGCCTTGCATGGCTCATTAGTAATTCGAGGTTTATTAATCTGCAGATAACCTCCCGGAATAAGGCTCTTCTTGGGCAAGCAATCTCGGAAGCAGCCAGATGGCACACTGCAAATGAATGCAAAACGTGCATAAAATCCCCTGTAGTATCGTCTGCAAGGTGGAAAGATTGCCCCTTTTGAGCAGACGCAGTCTGTGGGTTTTTGGTTGCAATTGCTATAAAAAGGGCAGCCCTCCCCCAATCGCTTGTGCTCAAAACAAATTGACTATCCCGCTCCGTATTTGTTCCATGGCTGTTCCGTGATTGAATCTTTGAACAAGGTTGTCATCCTTCTAGCGACTAAGCTGAATCCCGACTCCGATCTCCAACAATTTGAATGTGGCATCGACAATACCCGACTTTCCTACTATCATATATACTGGGATGAATGATCGGGTATGGGGGTGTTTAGAGTGTGTGCACACCTTGCTTCCATGATCACATGGCAAAAGAGTTTGATGCCGAGTTGAACGCCATCGACAAACATCTCATATGCATCAAGAACCCTTTTGGGTATTATAAAAACGCGGCTTGTGTCGCGGGGTTTTGCAACGGAGCCTTGCACCTCGTTGGCTCGCATTGCGCGCACGGCGCGAAGATATATAATGGAAGGAGTCCCCATGTTTTGCGCCGCAATACAAAATCCCCATCAATGTGCCAGACCTCGCCATCACGGGAAGTGCTTCCTACCAACGTCAAACCATTGCGCTATGACTTGGTGGTTGAGCCCAACTTCACCACGTTCAAGTTCGACGGTGAGTTGGATATCGACTTGAAAGTCCAAGCGGATTCTTCCACAGTTGTGCTCAACTCAGTGGAAATCGAAATCCACTCTGCGACAATCAACGGCGCCAAGATTGATAAATTCGACTTTGACACCGAGAAACAGACCGTGACTTTCCATTTGTCGTCGCAATTATCAAAAGATTCCAATGCCACCTTGTCCTTGAAATTTACGGGTGAGTTGAACGACAAGATGGCTGGTTTCTACCGCTCTTCTTACACGAATGCTTCCGGAGAAAAAGCCTACTTGGCCACTACCCAGATGGAGCCCACTGATTGCCGTCGCGCATTTCCTTCGTTCGACGAGCCAGCTTTGAAGGCTAGGTTTGACATCTCTTTGGTCTCTGATGCTAAGTTGGTGCATTTGTCTAACATGGACGTAAAGGAAGTGGTGCAGCTTCTGGGCAGCAAGAAAAAGACCATCTTCAATACGACTCCATTGATGTCCACATACTTGGTTGCATTCATTGTGGGAGACTTGAAGTCCGTTGAGAACAACGAGTATTCCGTGCCAATTAAGGTGTGGGCAACGCCCGGGTCGGAGCACTTGGGCCAGTATTCGGCTGATATCGCAGCCAAAACATTGAAGTTCTTCGATGGCAAGTTCGACATCCCATACCAATTGCCCAAATTGGACATGGTAGCCATCCACGACTTTTCTGCTGGTGCCATGGAGAACTTCGGATGCATCACATATAGAACAGTGGATTTGCTTTTGGACCCCAAGAACTCGGGAATCAGCACAAAGCAGAGAGTCACGGAGGTGGTGATGCACGAATTGGCCCACCAATGGTTTGGAAATTTGGTCACCATGGACTTCTGGGACGGCTTGTGGTTGAACGAGGGCTTTGCTACATGGATGTCGTGGTATGCTTGTGACTCTTTGTTTCCAGACTGGAAAGTTTGGGAGTCTTACGTTGCTGATTCGTTGCAACATGCGTTATCGTTGGACTCCTTGAGATCGTCTCACCCAATCGAGGTGCCAGTCAAAAGAGCTGACGAGATCAACCAGATTTTCGACGCCATTTCTTACTCCAAGGGATCATCTTTGCTAAAAATGATTTCACGCTGGTTGGGCGAAGAGACATTTATCAAGGGAGTTTCGAACTACTTGAAGAAGCATAAATGGGGAAACACACAGACGTCCGATCTCTGGCGCTCTTTGAGTGAGGTCAGTGGCAAAGACGTTGTCAAGGTGATGGACATATGGACGAAAAAGATTGGGTTCCCTGTTGTGCATGTGGAGGAAAATGGCCCCGAATTGACCTTCACTCAGCACCGGTTCCTTGCTACTGCGGACGTCAAGGATGACGAAGATGAGACTTTGTACCCAGTTTTCCTTGGTATCAAAACAAGTGCAGGGATAGATGAGTCTGCAGTGTTGGACGGTAGAAGCACAAGCGCCAAGCTTGACACGCCCGACGATTTCTTCAAGGTGAATGGCGATCAAGCAGGAGTTTATCGAACCGCTTACTCCCCAGAAAGATGGACCAAACTCGGCCAAGCAGGAGTGGCTGGCCAATTGTCGGTCGAGGACCGAGTGGGGCTTGTGGCCGATGCCGGGTCGTTGGCATCATCGGGTTTTATCAGCAGCACTGATTTGCTTAACTTGGTCAAGTCGTGGTCGGCGGAGTCCAACTATGTGGTTTGGGAGACTGCTTTGGGCAGTATTGTCAAGATCAAGGCAGCGTTGTTGTTCGAAAAGGAAGAGATCAAGACAGCCTTGAATGGATTTGTGCTTGACTTGATCAGCACCAAATTGAAGCAAGTGGGATGGGAGTTTTCCGACTCCGATAAGTTTGCAGAGCAGCAACTCAAGTCGCTCCTCTTTGGCTCTGCGGCAGCGTCTGGCGACAAGAAGGCAATCGAGTTTGTTGAACAAAGCTTTGAAGCATTTGTAGCTGGCGATAAGTCGGCCATCAACCCCAACTTGAGGGGCGCGATCTTCAACACGGTGGCCAGGCGTGGAGGCACGCGGGAGTTTGAGCAGCTCTACGAGATCTACCAGCACCCAGCATCGACGGAGGAGAAGATCGCCGCGTTGCGGGCGTTTGGCCGGTTCGAAAAGGAGGAGATTCTCGACCGGGTTACAGGCATGTTGATGAAGACGGATGTGATCAAGCCCCAGGACATCTACATCCCCATGCAGGGCATGAGAGCCCACGCCAAGGGAGTGGAGAAGTTATGGCAGTGGATCACCGGCAACTGGGATGACCTCTACAAGTTGTTGCCACCAGGATTATCGATGTTGGGGTCTGTGGTGACGATTGCGACATCGGGCTTCACCAAGGATGAGCAGAAGAAAGACGTGCAAGCTTTCTTTGCAAACAAAAACACCAATGGCTATGATCAGAGCTTGGCGCAATCCTTGGACATGATCACCGCCAAGAGCAACTGGGCCAAGCGTGACACGGACAAGATCTACAAGTGGATGCAGGAGCAATCCAGTTAGAAGCAGTCCCTGGTAAATGGCCATGGCCCGTGTCAGTGAATGTCAGTGAGTGTCAGTTAATCATTACGAGTCCCATGGAAAACATCACCAAGTCTGTTTGACTGCTTCAAGAATGCTAGATTCTTCAGATTAAGGTAAGATAGAAATCTCCATTTGTTCATTGTTCAGTTTTTACACATGATCTAGTACTTACTTGAAACCGGAAAAGTGGCATGTGGTGACCGAAAAATGGATATTAGGGCTTGTACTCATGAGGCGTAACAGATGCACGGGTGAAACAACACCCCCAGCTTCCCTGATTGGGCCGTATATTTAATAGCTGATTTGCCCTTGCCCGCTCAGAAAGACGCCTTACTGTTTCATGCCTGCACAAGAGACCGCTCGGGCCTCATTTGCAGCCGCCCCCAAAACTATATAAGGAGGGGGGTTTCCCCTTTCTCCCTTTTCAATTCCACAAAAGCAACCACACAGTTTTGGCCTTTGCAACCGGATAACGATGAGTGTTGTCTGTTCGAGTGCGTGACAGGAAGTCCATGTTGATACGAGCGGTTGATGTGGTCTGAAAAGGCCACCGGTGGACTCGTCAAGTCGGAACCGGTACAGAAGCTGCTTGAAGGACATTCATCAAATGGAGTTGTTTAGCGTTCGATACTTGAACCTGTCTGAATCATATCCTGGAGGGCACTACAATAGATTGTCACACTACAGGTGGAACGCATCAATCATTCAAATCCATCGGGCTGACAGAATTGAACAGAGAAAAAAGATGGCCAAAAAAACCACCCATTCATTAATACTGACCAAGCGGAATGAGTGGTGTCCCATAAATTGAACCAATCAGAAGAAGGGCCAATCATGTGGAATAATTACAGAGTAATTATCCTTCCGGAAAAAGGAAATACGAGCTATGGGTTGTTGCCTATCAAATTCAAGGTATACTCCAATTCAAGATATCGTCGCTCAAACCAAAATATCTTCATTCAAGTTCTGACCTAACAACCAGCACGGTGATACTTGAGAATCCAGATTAGAAGACTTGAAATGATTTCGCCTCTCTACTGACCCTTGAATGTTTAAGCTTTGTTGATACGTGGCACAATTCAAGGTATGAATTCCAGAGTACAACTACGAAGGTACAGAAGTCCCGAGACATTTAAATTAGGTATAATCATGATCAGTCAGAGACGGCCGAAATGGTGTTTCCATAACCAAAACCTGAGTGGACCCTCTCGAACAAAGCAACATGCAATCGATCCACCTTTTCCAAATTGTATGAGTCTGATTACTGATATAGCCACCTGGCTTGTGTTGGGTCAGCCCGCACGAACCCCTATGAACCATTTGAAGAACAGTTGAAGGTTCAAGAAATTATTCTGGTGTACTGGACTCTTCGGGTCTCTGAATATCATGGAAACACAGACTCATAGAGCGATGACGCTCACTTACAGATGGGGATATCGCTGGGAAATTCTGATTGGCGATGGTACCGCTTGCTGCGTTGACCGCAATTTGGCTGGTTTTGTTCGCAACGCTATTGGGTAATCCTTTAAATTTATTGAACGTTGATCGAACATTGATCGGTGATTAAAGGGGTGTTTCTGTTACCACTATTCAGTATCATCATTCAATCAGGTTTTCACTTCTAAGTGTGATGGTTTTAGACCTCCCTTATGGAGACCTGTATAGTTCGGAATAATAGTTCGGAATATTCAGGATGAGATGGAACTCTATCATCAACAATAGTGATGTGCACCAAAATGGGCATAATATTATTATCTAGGTATAAACAGTATGGCAGGTTTAGTAGAGTGTAGTGTACTCGTTTATCGTGTGACTCAGTATTGGTCAGCGTTGGTCAGTGTTGGTCAGTATTGGTCAGTATTGATCAGCATTGGTCACTATTAGTCAGTATTGGTCAGTATTGATCAGCATTGGTCAGTGTTGGTCAGTATTGGACACTTTTGAACAGTTTTGGTCAGTATTGGTCACTACTGGTCGCTATTGGTCAGGCAGTCAGTATTGGTCAGTATTGGTCGCTATTGGTCAGGCAGTCAGTATTGGTCAGTATTGGTCGCTATTGGTCAGGCAGTCAGTATTGGTCAGTATTGGTCGCTATTGGTCAGGCAGTCAGTATTGGTCAGTATTGGTCGCTATTGGTCAGGCAGTCAGTATTGGTCAGTATTGGTCGCTATTGGTCAGGCAGTCAGTATTGGTCAGTATTGGTCGCTATTGGTCAGGCAGTCAGTATTGGTCAGTATTGGTCGCTATTGGTCAGGCAGTCAGTATTGGTCAGTATTGGTCGCTATTGGTCAGGCAGTCAGTATTGGTCAGTATTGGTCGCTATTGGTCAGGCAGTCAGTATTGGTCAGTATTGGTCGCTATTGGTCAGGCAGTCAGTATTGGTCAGTATTGGTCGCTATTGGTCAGGCAGTCAGTATTGGTCAGTATTGGTCGCTATTGGTCAGGCAGTCAGTATTGGTCAGTATTGGTCGCTATTGGTCAGGCAGTCAGTATTGGTCAGTATTGGTCGCTATTGGTCAGGCAGTCAGTATTGGTCAGTATTGGTCACTATTGGTCAGGCAGTCAGTATTGGTTAGTATTGGTCACTATTGGTTAGTATTGGTCACTATTGGACAGTATTGGTCACTATTGGACAGTATTGGTCACTATTGGACAGTGTTGGACAGTACCTGCCACCAAGTTCAAGTTCACTTGTCATGGGTTTACACCGTTAATTCTACATCATCTACTCATCAATCTATACATTCATTTTAGCGTATTTACTAATGCGGCCCCAACGTAGAGCAAACCCCTGCCCCGATTCCTTTCGTTCCGAAGAGCAGGTGGATTTGTCTCGGTAGAGCGTCGTGACCAATTTCATCATCAGTGTCGTGACCATATCAGCCCCAATGCGTCGCCTCCATCATGGAATCTCCGTATCGAGGTTCATGAAGCGTAAAATCAACACAAACTGATTCTCCTCAAACGCGAAAATCTGGCGGAACTTCTGGATGTGCTTCCAGCGTTTCAAGTTCATGGTCTTCTCCTTGCGCAAGCGGTCCCACAAATGGTAGCCACCCAAAGAGCGGAGCACGGCCGCCGTCGACATGTTCAAGCCGTAGCGGTCCGATAAGTTGGGCGACACACGGGCCTCGTTCTGGAGGTGGAAGGCCCACACCAAAATGTGGCCGAAAAACGACAACACCGTGTAGTCCACCGGGTTCTTGTGCGCGGTTTTGGTGGACACCGTCAAGTTGGTCTTGGTGTGCGAGAGCGTCAAGTGGTTGTACTCGGGTAGCCACGCCAACAATTCGGGGTGAGCCTTGGACACGGCGTTGAAGCCGTTGGCCTCGTACAACGCCACATTGACGCATACCGTGATAAACTGCGTCATGCGGTGGCTATCGTGGAAGAGCGGCTGCGCCGCCTGGTTGGCGGTATGCACAAAGTCCAAAGCGTTCTTGCACATGGCCGACGTCTTCAGGTTCATCAAGAGCTTGACCTTGACGTCGGTGCTCTTCAGCGTGAAGATCTGGGTGTGCGTGAGCCCAAAGATGGTCGACACGGGCGGGATGGCGGGGAGCTGGGTCACCTTGGTGGCACGCGACGACGACCCACTGATCTTGGCGTCACTCTTGGCCTTGAGCCCGCTGGAATTGGTATCTTTGGGAGATGGCACAGCGTTGTCTTGGCCTCCGGCCGAGCCCTCTTTGTTGTCCTCTTCTCCAGCCGCCTTTGGTCCGGTTGAGGTGGGAGTTTCACCACTTGGACTGTGGGCTTCTTCTTTGGTTGCACCATCCGGTGCCGAAGCATCGTTGCCGTTCAGATGTGGGGACAGAGGGGGACGAGTGCTTGGAGTAGCGGGCGAACCTCTGGTTTCGGGAGCCGCCGTCTTGGAGGTGTTTGCGCCTCCGGGCCCTTTATTGTCGGAGCCTTTCTGCGGCAGAGCCTGGGGCGTGGTTATGCCATGGGCCAGAGTGGGCTCTGTATCTCCCGGTGCCGCCTTGGACTTTTTTGATTTCCTGGGTGATTTGCCACGGGGTTTTGGGGACTTTTCCTTGCTGTTTGTTTCATGATTGGCCTCCTTTTTCTGAACCCCGTGAACCTCCCCGTTTTGAATCTCCTGAACCTCCTGAACCTCCCCGTTCTGTACCTCCTGTACCTCCCCGTTTTGAATCTCCTGAACCTCCTGAACCTCCCCGTTCTGAACCTGTACCTCCCCCTTCACTTCTCCTCCCTCTCTCAACTTTTCGCCAGAATCTGCGCTCGGACCGTTTCCCTTCTGTTCCATGATGTTGCTGTGGCGGTGGCACCTGGAACGCTGTGTGCGGTTTCGGGGCGGGTGGGACTTTTTGAGCTTTGCCGCTGGAATCTCGAGGTGTGCTTGGACTTTGGAGCGGCTCCTTGGGCTTTATAATGCGGCGGTGCAGAAGCGCTTTGTTTTTCGGGGGCCCGTTTGGCGTAGTATTCTGCTCGGGTACTTTAACCTGCGTTCCGTTCGTGTGTGCGAGGTGAATGTTCCGGCATTGTTTTGCTGCGCGCAGAGTACCGCGCGAGTCTCCCGTCAACTCACTGGCGCTGCTGTCACTGCTCTTGCGCCCGGCCGCTGCCTTGGCAGCTCGGCTGTCTGAAGGGCCTGCTTGATTGATTTTTTGGGTGTCTTTTTGGGTGTCTTTTTGGGTGTCTTTTTGGGTGTCTTTTTGGGTGTCTTTTTGGGTGTCTTTTTGGGAGTCTTTTTGGGTGTCTTTTTGGGTGTCCTTTTGGGTGTCATTTTGGCTACCCTTTTGACTGCCCTTTTGACTGCCCTTTTGACTGCCCTGTTGACTACCCCTTTGACTGCCCTTTTGACTGCCCTGTTGACTACCCCTTTGACTGCCCTTTTGACTGCCCTTTTGACTGCCCTTTTGGTTGCCCTTTTGGTTGCCCTTTTGGTTGCCCTTTTGGCTCTGCCCTGCGCCTTCTTCGTCGCTCAGGAACGAAATATCCCCAAGGCTCGCCGTGACTTCCCGAATCAATTGACTGCTCGGCCCCCCGCTCATGCCTGGTTTGTTGCGGCGCTTGCTGCCCTTGTTTGGCCCTGTTTTTGCAGCACCTGATGTTTTTGCAGCACCGGCCTGCAATGACGCTTGGAGCCGATCTTGTGTGCTTCGGTCTTTTATGGCCGGGAACTCAGAGCGCCAGCTTCCTTCGAGCAACGACGCCCCTTGATCCAAGCATCCTCCAGTCTGACCCCGGCGGCGCGGTGGGCTGCCCAGCACGAGGTATGCCAAGTCCAGCTCGAATTGGAAGTCCCTCGGGTCGTGCTGCTTCCCCACCCGGTACTCAAGGTCCAAGACTTGCAATGCAGAGGCCTCGGGCGCCCTGTCGCTCAAATTTAGCCCTTTTCTGCTCATGTCTGAAGGTGCAAAGGCTATGGGCAGGCCCCAGCGCGGGCGATCATGTGGAGAAGCTGGCACCGCGCACCCGTGCACCACGGCCCGCCTGCCTGCAAGCCGGCCCACCCTACAAGGGTGCCTACACAGAGCAGCCATTCCAGCTCCATCAGCTTCAGACGATCATTCTTGAATATATCGTAAATATTTTGATTTAGTGTACCTTTGTGTACGTGTAAACACGGCACTTCAGTCTACATGCAAGGAACCGCTTAGAAAGAAGCAACAAAAGACTCGGTGGCTTCCTTCAAAGAGGCCAATTCGTCCTTGGACAACTCGCCCTTGGTCTTGATGGCCTCGAGGATAGCGCCGTTGTTGGACTTCAAGGAAGAGACGAAAGCCTCCTCGAATTCCCCGATTCTAGAGAGCTCGATGTTGTCCAAGTAACCGTTGACACCGGCGTAAATCACAGGAACCTGCTCCTCAGCAGCCAATGGGCTGTATTGCTTCTGCTTCAACAACTGGGTCAATCTCTCACCTCTGGCCAAGGTTTGCTTGGTAGAAGCGTCCAAGTCAGAACCGAATTGCGCAAAGGCAGCGACTTCTCTGTACTGAGCCAAGAACAACTTCAAGGATCCGGCCACTTGCTTCATGGCCTTGACCTGGGCAGCAGATCCGACACGAGACACCGACAAACCAACATTGATGGCTGGTCTGATACCCTTGTAGAACAATTCGGCTTCCAAGAAGATTTGGCCGTCAGTGATAGAAATGACATTGGTTGGAATGTATGCAGACACATCACCACCTTGGGTTTCAATGACGGGCAAAGCAGTCAAGGATCCTGCGCCGTTGGCCTCGGACATCTTGGCAGCTCTCTCCAACAACCGGGAGTGCAAGTAGAAAACATCACCAGGGTAAGCCTCTCTTCCTGGGGGTCTTCTCAACAACAAGGACAATTGACGGTAGGCCACAGCTTGCTTGGACAAGTCATCGTAGATGATCAAGGCGTGTCTGCCGTTGTCTCTGAACCACTCACCGATGGAACAAGCGGTGAAAGGAGCCAAGTATTGCAAAGGAGCGGCCTCGGAAGCAGTGGCAGCCACAATGATGCTGTACTTCATGGCATCCTGGGACTCCAAGGTCTTGACCAATTGGGCAACGGTGGATCTCTTTTGACCCACAGCCACGTACACACAGTACAATTTCTTGGACTCATCGGAGCCGTTGTTCCATCTCTTCTGGTTCAAGATGGTGTCCAAGGCCACAGCGGTCTTACCGGTTTGTCTGTCACCAATAATCAACTCTCTTTGGCCTCTGCCAATTGGCACCAAGGCGTCAACGGACTTCAAACCGGTCTGCATTGGCTCGTGGACGGATCTTCTTGGCAAAATACCTGGGGCCTTGACCTCAGCCTTGGCGGTGGAGGAGTTGTTCAAAGGTCCCTTGCCATCAATTGGGTTACCCAAACCGTCAACAACACGGCCCAACATTTCAGGGCCGGTTGGGACCGACACAATCTTGCCGGTTCTCTTGACGGGCTCGGACTCCTTGACCAAGGCATCGGAACCAAACAAGACAATACCGACTTGGCCGGCCTCCAAGTTCAAGGCCATACCCTTGACACCGGAGGAGAATTCAACCAACTCACCGGCCTGCACGTTGTTAAGACCGAACACACGGGCGATACCATCTCCAACGGACAAAACTCTACCGGTTTCGTTCAAGTTGACTTCCTCAGAAACACCTCTGATTCTCTCCTCCAAGATGGACGAGACCTCAGTGGGGGCGGCCTTTGCAGAAGCGTAACGAACAGCAGTGAAAGCTGGACGGGCCTGCGGTTAGTAAATGACAAGTTGGGGCTGTAAATGTGCCTCTCGGCTCTTGACAGGGGAATGGCTGTGGAGTGTAGAATGGCGGTGGAGTATTGAATGGCTGTAGAATGGCTGTGGTGATTGGCCAGCAGCTTTGCATCAGCGTAGCCATTGGCACTTGCCCACTCGGCCATTATATCTCGCTCACTTTGGCATTGCATTTCGCCCACCTGTCCATTGCATTTCGCAGACTTTTCCAATCGACTGAGGCCGATGATTTTGCAGGCTGTAATTCCCTCTGGACTGTTTTTTAACATTGCCGTTAAAAACGCCATTGGCCGCCCAAGGTCAACCGACCTCCCTTTCATGAATGTGGGCGCCGGCTCACAAATGCTGGATTCATTACTAAGGTCAGGCCAAGGAGGCTTGAGGCCAGGGCCGTGGAAAACGCCCCAAACACAGATGTATTAATCAAGCCATGGGATATTCAAACCGGCCCGGAGTCAAACAATCAATTATACATACGACACGCATTCTAGAAACGGAGGCTGCACGGGCGGCAGTACGTAAGACAGAACGAGCTGACAACATGGCGACTTATAGGAAGGGGAAAAGTCAGGTGGAGGAAGAAAAAGAGAACGGGAAAATTGTTCAGTAATATATTGCAGTGAGAGGAGGGCGCGCGAAAAATGTACCAGATTCGGCCGGAGGCACCACCGCGGTGCGCACGATGATTGGTTGACAGGGGCGTGGTGAGCACACGCACCCGCGCTGTATGCAGGCGCCCCGCGGGCCTATTGGAATCCGCTGCCTTGGCACGAGCGGTAGCAAGGCAGCGTGCACGCCCACTTGGGGCCGGACACTATTAAACATTTGGTGCCCACCCGCGTGGGATTTTGTGTCCGCCATCCTGTCATCTGCCTCCGTGCCTCCGTGGCGCTGTCCCGTGCTCCTGTCTTCAGGTAGCCCTCTGCTCCTGCATGCTGCGCGCTACCTGACTCCGGCCTTTGGGTCTGTCGCTTTGAGGGATCAAGTGAGCTTGGATCCGAGGTCGTAGTCTTTAATGACCATAGCCTTTGGATTCATGGGGGCTTCATAGGATTCACTTGTTTGTTGTTGCAGAGACCAGTTTGGTAGGGGACAGCGAATGACGCAACTTGAAGAATTGTTGCGACCCCAGGACATAGCCTGACCGTGACTTTGACCATTGAGTGGTCCTGAAACTGGCCTTGGTCCTGACCGACCCTGACCACTGATTGTCCTTGACCCTGACCACTGATTGTCCTTGATCCTGACCACTGATTGTCCTTGACCCTGACCACTGATTGTCCTTGATCCTGACCACTGATTGTCCTTGACCCTGACTGGGCCTAACCCAGACTAAATCGGATCCTGGTTCTGACTAGATCTGATGGCTCCACTGACAACTAAAAATTTATACCCAGGTTTGCTCTAGCACTACCGCTGCTATATGCAGTCCTGGATCATGCATAACCCACGCTCTTTGGAGAAGCAAACCTGGGGCTGCCTTGGTTGATGTCAGGATTCCGCCATGGAGGTCCAAGCTGGTCTATTGTATGAAAGCACCTGCTTCCCATTGGCCACTGACTCCATTGGCCCAGCTGGTCTTTCTGGCCCTATCGGCCCTCCTAGTCAGTTCTGAGACTATTAGCTGACCTTTTTGACTCGAATGGTTCTCCCCACTTTGAAGTATGGTACGCCGACGCTGCAAAAGAGCTTTTCAGAACCGTGGTAGGCTTTCAGGCCATAGCATACCAAATAGCAGAAATTGCAGCCATAAAGACTCCTATAGCGTACCCAAAGGATAGTATAAGTAAAGACTGGAAATGTCGCATGGTGCATTATACAGGACCACACTGCCATTGATGGCTCTGAAGGAGCTGCACTAATCTTTGCATCCTTCACCGAAGAGGGCCCAGGAGATGCTATAGTACAGATATAGAGGCTTCTTCGGGCCGTAAAGGTCAAGTCGCTGTTTGAGGCGCCTGAACACCAGAATTGTCCCGAGCACGTGACATCATGGCTGCGTCCCACTAAATGCCTCTTGGTGCAGAAACAAATGGTGGGTGCACACTGTGTATTGGAACATCCAGTGATGAACATGTCCAGATCGATTGATTTTAGAATGATCGATTCTTGTAGATTCATTGGTTGAAGTAATGCATGGCCAAGTACAGGCGCACGCATCAGCTGTGCATGTTGGACGCACGCAGCACCCGGATGCAGGATCCGGGCGGCCAATCGCATTGTGTGGTTGCAAAGGGCGGATGTACCGTTCTTGACATAGCAATGAGGCTTCCATCATGCAGTTTCTTTCATGATTTGCAGCATCCACAGCAGTTCTGAGAATTCAATATTTTGGGTTGCTTTTCCTCTTGTCATCAAGTCAGAATGGGTTTGCGAAGCTTCTGGTATAGCCAGCGCCGGGTCAGGCATGATCTGATGCGGGTCTATTTCAGGGTCTGTTTCAGGTCTATCCCAGGTCTATTCCAAGTCTTCCCAGGTCTCAGGTCTATCCCAGGTCAATCCGAGGTCTATTCCAGGTAATTCAGGATCTGATTCAGCCACCAGGCACAAACCGCCTTGTACGACCCTTTAGACACTTGACCGATGACTTGATCCTTTAGCCCCGCAAATTACACAGCAAAACAACATCATGGACGCAAACCGACAAAACCCTCAAGACCCTCAGGATCCACAAGGTCCTCGAACCCTGGTGGTTTGCCACCCCGAAATTCGGGGGTGCCGTCCGAGAGGCTGGGGGGACTCACATTGGCTGCCTCAAACTTCATTCTGGAACCTTCTCTGGTGGCCGGCAGTCAATAGCTTATGATGGTGCAAATAACACTATGCTTCGGAAGTAAGGGCTGTTGTGGGGAGTGTTGCAGTTGGAGAAAGGAGTGTCAGATTAGCGGAGACCTCAACTGTGTGAGGTACGGGTGTTGGTGTACGGGTGCAGTAACCGGGGCGCCGGTGGTGTACGGGTGGGGCGCCGGTGCGCTAGGAGACCGCCTGCGTGAAAAGCTTTCGGCGTCTATTCATTGATGATCTCCCGAGTTCCCAGCGTGGCCAGGGTGGCCCGTGCGGCCCGCTATTCCACGGATGCTGGTGAGGATCCCTTCTTGACAACCTTGATGAAGAAGATCGACGCCTTGGGCCAAGCCAAGACCCAGAGGAAGCAGAGTCAGCGGCTCAAAGCAAACCTCAAGCTGCAGCAGCCCAAAGCCAATCCCGTCAAAATCTTCGTCAAGGACCATCCTTTGAGCTCCAACACTTTCAAGAGAAATGCAGAGAAGGACAATGGTGCAAGGGACTCCAGAGGCGCTGGCAGATTCAGGAGCAGAGACGGCGCGTCCGGTAGCAAAGGTGCCAGAGGCACAGACGCCGGCGACGTCAGAGGCAGCGATGTTGGTGCCAGAGATGCCAGACCCAGAGATTTTGGTGCCAGAGACGCCAGACCCAGAGATGCCAGGCCCAGAGACGCTAGACCCAGAGGCGCCGGAGGTAACGGCAGAGACAGAGAAGGAAAAACCTTGAGCAGAGATAACCAGTCTCAAGGTAGCGGAAAAATCAGGCGTGTTGCAAATACTCAGTGGGGCAGCAACAGAGGCGACAAGCCCGCCGTCCTCAAACCACAAAGTATTGTGCCCAAGAAACTTGTGGAAAGTCCCTACAAGCCCACGCTCGGCGGCGATGTGTTTTTCCATGGCAAAATTGCGCTGGTGGGCTTGAACACAAGCTCGCGTGTGGCGGCAGTGGCCAAGCAAACGCTTGTCCTGTCGGAATATCCCTACAAGCTCCCCAAAGCCATCATCGAATCCATCGACGACAACTTTGCTGGAAATGACTTTCTCTTGCAGAAGGACTACTCCTTGGACGTGGACCCACAAACGCTTGGCCAGCAGATCCGCTGCGTGGTCAAGGGTGAGCCCGAAGTGTTGGCCGAGACTCAGAAGGGCCCAGGTCTCCTGCCACTGACTCATGGTCAATTGATTCGGTGCGGCGGCTTGCCCATCTCACAGAAGCAGTCCATCTACAACATTGTGGCTGGGATCACCGACCCCAAGGATTTGTTCAAGGATGCAGCCTGGAACAAGAGTCCTGAAAAATAGGCAATAGTCTTTGAAAGCATCCACCAGAAACCTCCAAGACTTGCTTTGTCACAGTTGGATCGACAAAGGACATTGACAAGACTGCGTTGTCAGTCGACAAGTTGCATCGACAGCTTGCATCGACAAGGTTGCATCGACAAGGTTGCATGGACAGCTTGCATCGACAAGGTTGCATCGACAAGGTTGCATGGACAAAGTTGCATTGCCTGCAACATGCAATTCAGCCCCGAGTCGCGTCAAACTGAGGGCAGTGTCAATTCTATCTGCTAGACTATCGAGAGAAGAATTATTCCAGAGGAATCCTGCGCAGATGTCTTCGAGGTTCCCTCCCTTGGAGATCTTTGAAGAACCTCTCCTCTAACGTTGGGTTGGTGGCGTGCTTGCCGGATTTACAGCTCCTTACTTTGTGTGCAAGCCCTCTCGTGTGCTCTTGTCAATTAACGGTTTCCAGCGAACTCGGTCCTCTGCATCGAAATCTTTGCCCTTTTGATGGGGGTTTCAAAGATATTGAATCCACACTCGTGATTAAAAGTACAATCTGATGTTACATACTTCATAAATCTTATAAATAGTTTTGTTACATAACTTGTCTTTTGGAGTGATGAATCAACTGCAAAAAGACTAGCGGGCCTCGTCACGTGGCGCGCGTCACGTGCGCGCGTCGCTCGGTCAGAGTCACTGAGGCTTGGACCACGCCATTTGATACTGTATTGCAATGGTTATCAATTTCGTTGTATTACTTTTTTGTTCTATTGTATTAGTATGCATACGCTGGCATGCATTCGCGCATCGGCGACATTGACCCCTTCAGCTCAATCTAGTGGCGTCCACGAGGTCTGCGTCCTGAAAAGTGGCAGTGCTGGCACAATGATGGGATTCAGGAATGCTGGCTAGTGTCTCGTTGGCTAGCAGCCATACCCAAGGCATAAAACACGACCAGTATCGCAATTGCATAGCACAAGCCATGACCTGCAGTATCGCAATTGCATAGCACAGGCCACGACCCTCGCTGGGCTCTCGGCTTAGTATCTTCACCAAAGGGACCCGCTAGGAGTGACGACAGATCGGATTGCCATTCCATCGTCAAACAGATGGCTTCGAGAAATCATCAGCAGCATCACATGCCATTGCATACCCAGGTACCCACTGCAACGAGCCATTGGAGCGGTGAGCCATTGGTGAGCCATTGGAACGGTGAGCCATTGGTGAGCCATTGGAACGGTGAGCCATTGGTGAGCCATTGGAACGGTGAGCGATTCGAATTCCACGAGCCCTTGCCATGGGCAACATTGGATTGTCAGCTGAAGCAGCTCAGATGTGACGCACGTTTCACTTGATCTGGCAGCCCACCAGTGCAACGTTCCAGCACCTCTCTGCGGCTGGCTTCGGAGCAACTGGCCTTGTATTGAATGACTCCGCATTAAGTGAAGCATCAGCAAGATTGAAGCTGCCCATATCGAGACGGCGCAGCGACAAGAAAGGCCCATGGCATCTGCGCTCTGAAGACTCTGTATAAGATACATTCGATCTATTTTCGCAATGCATCACAACTCATCAACGCGCCAACCACCCAATATCATCACAACTCAATGACTCAATATCATCATCACAACTTATAATATCATCATAGCAGTGAGCCTGAGCCAAGCATGAAGATTAATGGATCGGCAATCGAGCCAATCCTCCTTACTGGAGATCTCAGATCTTGTTGAAAAGCGAGCGGGCGCTAGTGTGGCCCTTGGTATAAACCAAGTTACCGCGTGTCTCCTTGTAGGAAAAGAAAAAAGGCAACGTGGTGGATGCGGCCAAGTATCCCAAGGTGCAGAGCGACGTTTTGGTGGTTAGAGCTGTGTACATTGATGTCGAGCAGGCGCCGTGGTGGTTTGATAGGGGCGGGTTAAAGCGGTGCAGGAAGGAGCGGTTTGATAGGGGCGGGTTAAAGCGGTGCAGGAAGGAGCGGTTTCGCAGGGGGCGGTTTGGGGGCGGTAGCAGAAGAGGCAGTAGCACAAGTGTCCAAGCAATAGAGGAGAAGCCCTGGGGAAGTGGCTGAATATATAGGCGGGAGGAGGTGCAGCAAAAATGGTGCCACCTGCGGGGCGTGCATGCGGCGCATGCCACAGTTTGTAAACGAGGAAAGGTTGGGGCCAAGATCTAGACACTGCGTCTGCGGACGCGGCAACGTCGCGAAAGAATGGGCCCAGCGCCGCGTGTGCAGGAATCCCGACCTTTCGCACAAGCGCATACCTCGTACGATATGCAGCGCCGTCTTGCAGCACTTGAAGGGCGAGGCTGAGCACGGCAAGGCTTGGCCAGGTGGTGGGTTAGTGATGTTGGCCGCTCCATAGAGCCCATTTCAAAAACCATCAGCCCGTCCAAAACCCGCCAGTCCAAACCCCATCAGCCAGTCCAAACCCCATCAGCCAGTCCAAACCCCATCAGCCAGTCCAAGCCCCATCAGCCAGTCCAAACCCC